>JAZEWT010000027.1:1208974-1219528 GCA_036362905.1 Mordacia mordax
CACCACAGTCACATGCTGCCGATGCTAGTCTGAGTCTTGCCGTCCATCCACTCGTAGGAAGAGGCGGCAACGGCCTGCGTGGTGGGGCTCAGGGCAACGCCGCCATCCAGGCAGAGCTCCTGGAAGATCGGGTCGTTGATGTCGACCATCGTCGTCTCGCCGTCGGGCGCGTCCGGGCAGTTCGCCTTGCACTGCTCGAAGAAGAGGTTCGAGTCCAGGTCGGCGATGCCGCCCAGCCCGGTCACAAAGTCGGCTCCGGACTTGGCGGCGCCGTCGACGTCGACCCCCGCCGTTCTGTCGTCGCGCCCGCCCCCGTCGGCGTGGCCCGGCGGCTCGGCCCCGCCGCGCTCGACGGCGAACATCGCGGTGCCCGCGTCCGCCTCCGTCCGCTCGTCCGCCGCGGCCTGCAGCGACGACGCGGCCTGCAGCGACGACGCGGCCTGCAGCGACGACACGAAGTCGGCGAAGGCAGGGGCCGCGGCGCCGTCCTCGCCGGGAAAGCCGGTGGGCGTGAGCGTGGGTGTGGGCGTCGGGGTCAGCGTGGCCACGGTCTGATCGGTGACCACGTGACACTGTCCGCCACTCCCCATCTGATAGAATCCCTGCAACTGCTGCTGCTGCTGTTGTTGAAGCAGATGTTGCATATGGTGACTATGGTGGTGGTGGTGGTGGTGTCCGTGCTCCTGAAATTTGAAGGCGACTGGGCTGGCGCTGTGGGGGCTGGGGCCAGGACTAAGCATGGCTGGCTGCTGCTGCTGCTGCAGCAACAGCGGCGGCGTCTCCAGCATCTGTGTCAGATTGCGCCGTGCGCTATAGTTTGACGGCAGGCTGTTGCTGCCGATGCCACGGCCTGCGTCACTGCCGGCGCCCTCCAGCTTGCTGAGCAGCACGTTCTCGATCTTTCGCGATGTGGGCGTGTGCTTGCTGCACGTGACAGGGATCGGCGTCTGCATCATAACCGTCAGCGGCACCGAGTGACTACGCCCGCCGACCTGGCTCGGGGCCGGCACTGCCCCCACCGGGCCATCCCTGCCGGCGCCGCCACCGGCCATCCCGTGGTTCGTAAACGCCGTGTGCAGCTCGGGGTTGAAGAGGCCAACGAGCGGCGCTCCTCCGGGGCCGGGCCTGGGCCGGGTGCGCACCGGCCCCATGCTGCCACTCAGATTCCTCTGCCGCTGCGCCGCGGGGCTGTGCTGGCAGCGGTAGAGCAGGGAGCAATTGGCGCCGCCGGCAGAGCCCTTACCGTCGAGCGGCGCGGGTACCGCAAACGACTCGTGCAAGTGGGCGCCCGTGCCGCTCGCTCCACGTCCGCTGCCGCCACCGTTCGTTAGCACCATCGGTGATGGCTGCAGCTGTTGGTGCAGTTGCTGCTGCTGCTGCTGGTGTACGAGGGAGAACTGTGCGTCCGCCATCGGCTCCTGGCCGCTGGGGTAGTGTCGCTGCGCCGGTGCCCCCGACGACATCCCCGGGATGCCGAATGCATGAGACTTGCTGAATTTATTGTCCAGCGACTCCTGGTAGCTCGGCAGGATACTGGCACCGTCACCGTCCGCTGTCAGCAGGCCCTGTGCCATGCCGCCGCCGCCGCCGCCGTTGCCGCCACCGCCTTCTGGCTTGCTGAGCCACGGCAGGCTGGCGTGTGTGGCCGTGGGCCGCTGCATGGGCTTTGGGACGCCGCCCGACATGACGACGGCTCCGGCACCGCCGCCGTTCGGGTACACGCCGGCACCCGAGTTGATGGGCGTGAACATGAAGGAGTGGCGGCCGTCGACGGGGCTGGGTGGCACGCTGCCGCCGCAGCTGCTCGAGTGGCCGCTGCCGCCGCCACACCCCCCGCCGGCGCCGCAACCGCCGCCGCCGCCCATCGCGGCCGGGCCCTCCACGGGTGTCCCCACCAACATGCGGGAGCCCGGCCGCGAGCACGGCGTCCCCATGGCACCGGCTCCCTGCAGCAAGGACACCAGCTCCTGCGTGGGCGTGAGTGACGGCGTGGGCGTGGGGGTCGGGCACGGAGTGGTGCTGGCGCCTGTGCCGTACGGCGTCACCGCGCTGCCATACGTGAGCGACGCGGCGTTCGACAGCGCCATCTGCTCTTCCAGCTCCACCAGCTCCTCGACGATGCTGTCGCGCGTCTTGTCGTCGTCGTCATCGCCGCTGCCCCCGCTGTGCGGGTAGGGCCAGCCTCCGGCACCGGCTCGCGACTCGAACAGCTTGCTCGACGCGCTGCGCGATGCCACGGCCTCGAGCAGTGCCGCCGCGGCGGCGGCGGCCGCCGCCTGGTCGCGCGGCTCGGCGCCGAGCGGGAGGCCGTCGTCCGGCGCCGGGCTGCACGGCTGCGTCGGCGGAGCTGCGGGTATGGGCGCGGGCGATAGCACCTTCTGCACCTTGGGCTGAGAGGGCGGCGGCGACGGCGCCCCCACAGATTCTCGCTTCAGGTTCCCCACGCTGGCCGAGTCGCCGAAATACGCGTCGTCTTGCGTCGCCACGGAGATGGAGACCACGAACGGTACAGCCACCCTGCCGTTGTCGAGCCAGCCGTCTGACACCATGCCAGGCGAGGGAGAGGTGCTGGTGGCAGCGGAGGTGGGTGCATCAGCGTTGTCGGCCACGGGGACATCTGCGCCGTCTTGTGCGGCGTTGTTGTTGCTGCTGCTGCTACTGCTGCCGGAACTGCTAACGCTGCCGCTGCCGCTGCTGCCTTCGGTGGGCGCAGACCACACGCGCATGGCACGCTTGACCGGCGACGCCTGCTGCTGCGAGTTCATCGGGTCCGTCAGCCGCTTGCGCGGACTCTTCGGCGCACTTCTCCGGGCCGCCGCCTTGACCGTGGTTGACTTCCGCACGGCGCCGTCGCACCTCGTCTTCGCACCAGCCGAAGGCGAGGGTTGGCCTGCCACGGGGCCGTTGGGCTGCCCCGGGGCGGCGGCCGCCCGCTCCTCTTCGGCCGGAGTAGCGGTGGCGTCCGCGGACGTCCGGTCCCTTTCCGCCCGGGCGGGCAGGGCTTGCGCCGCCGGCCGCGGTACAAGCGCGCGCTTTTGCTCCGCGCCGCCGGGCGAGGGGCCGTCGTGCTTGGCGTCCACAGGCCTCGGTGTGCCGGGTGCGGCGGGAGTGGGGGCGCGCGAGCAAGGGGCCGAGCTGGAACCCGGCGCTGGGGAGCCGTCCACCGCGGTCGCAGACGCCGCCGTAGACGCCGCCGTAGACGCCGCTGCTTTGAAGCTGCCGCTGCCACCGGTGGCCGCGCACTCGACGAGGCGGAGCGCGTTGCTGGCGTGCGGCTTGCCCTGCGCCGCCGCTGTCGCCGCCGTCACGCTGGACAGGGCCAACATGTTGACGATGCCAATAGGCTGCGGCGCCGCGTTGTGGTTTGGCTTGGGCGACTGCGCCAAAGCGGCGGCGGCGGCGGTGGGGGGGGCGACGCACGGGGACGAGGAGGACGACGAGGAGCAAGATGACAGCGATGACGAGGACGACGACGACGACGACGACGACGAAGAGAAGGCCGCGGCGCTGCACGCGGAGGACACCACGAGCGGCTTGACGGGACTGCTCCTTGTGAGGATGACAGCCGTCGTGGACGTACTGATCTGGATGGAGCCGCCCGACGAGCTCACAGGCGCCAGCGGCTTCGGAAGGATCTGCGGGTACCGCGGTTTGCACACCCGATCCCCGATCGGGCTGCTCGACAGGATCGATGGCGTCACGCTGCCGTTGCTGCCGGTGCCGTTGTTGTTACCGCTGCCGTTGCTTCCACCGCCGCTTTGCTGCTGCTGTTGCTGCTGCTGCTGTTGGATGAGTTGCATGTGCTGTGCGACCACCTGCACGTTCTGGGGAAGGCGTTTCACTTCGGGAGTGTGCACAGGGCTCTGCGGGGGCACGAGAGAATTGGCAGACTTTACCTGCAGGCGAAAGGGGTTGGGGAAGGGGATGGTTGTGGGGTTGGTGACGGGGAGGTTGGGGCAAAAAAGATCGGGTTAAAGGTTAAATAATACGAGGTGGTCCGAAGTAATTAATGTGCGGATGCTAATGCTGGTTGGGTTTTTGCTCAAGCTTGCATTTTACTACATACATATGTAAAGAGGTACACCAAATACACCGTGTGCAGATGTTAAATAGCAGTTGAGTGGGAGAAATAATAAATAATCCAACGTGTCATACTCTTAATATTCACGAGTTACATTGGTTTAATTAGCCGTACGGTACTGGACCTATTTAGTGACTGCGGGGTATTTGCACGTTCCACTGTCTGAACAGGAAAAAGCCACGTTCACAGCAACAGCAAAATGTAACCTATATCCTTGTGAGATGGAGCGCATCAGAGGCAAACTGTAGCCAGAACTACAGACCAGCCGACCAGACCCTAAACCCAGCCATCTGATTCTAACCCTGTGGCGAATCACAAAACCACATCCCCGGAGTCCAACCCGGGCCAGGCCTCCTTTATATTCATCAGAGGCGGTGTGACCCCACAGGTCTCGCGCGATGAGCTCTTGGGTGCTACCTGGAATTTCCCGGGGATGGTGGTGAGAACGAAGTTGATGCCGGAGGGCGTCAGCATCATGGGGCTGGCGCAGGTGGCGTTCTTCACGACGCCGCACGTGGTGCGCACGCTAACGCTCACGTCGCCCGGCGGGGGGCGGGCCTTCGGTGCCAGCGAGGCCTCCACGGCGGCCGGCAGCACGGCCATGGGCTGCGTCCCAGCGGCCGTGCCCTGCGGAGTCCGCGTCCTCGGCTGGGCCACCACGCTGCCGGCGCTCACCTTCTGGCGACAACACAGCGGCAGCGCGGTGCTTACTCGGCAGTGGGGGTGTTATTTCTGTATTCTTTTTATCGTTATGGAAAACAAAAACAACAGCTTGGGTATAGCCGTGCCTTGCACCCTAGTGTCTTCTGTGATAGGCTCCAGGGGTTGGGTTATCCCCCCCGACCGTAAAAACCCTGTACAGGATTAAGGGCATACTGATAATGAATGAATGAAAAACCAAAATTATAGTCCAGCTCTCTGGGTGTTTTGTCTCCTCTCGGTTGACCCCGTCTCACATGAGTCGTTAGTGGCATGTGCAAACATTGCCACTGGGGAGACAAAGGTGGTTGGGTGTGGGGCCAGCCACCCACTACTTTTGTGTGCCCGTATTGGCCTTCATAGGTGCTCGCTAACAATAATTTCCCATTAAGGCTACACGTTGGTTCTTGTCTTAGTTAAAGTCTGCTGTTATAATGATTATGCGGTGCTGCTGGTGACTCACGGCTACAAACGACTACGGATTGAACATCTGCACGCTCCAATCGGTTCAATTATTGCTGTAATTAAACCGCATTCAACAATCGAGTCCACAGCTTCCGTAATCGAGAACAAATTCCAAGAACGATTACTGGAGAAAAAAACGATAATCAATTATCAACCCTTCCAGATACAAAACGATGGTGGCCCAGTAGGTAGCTCTGTCGCCACATAGCAAGAAAGTCCCAGGTTGGAATCTCGGCTCAGGTGCCTTTCTGTGTGGAGTTTGCATGTTCTCCCCGTGTCCGCGTGGGTTTTCGCCGGGTGCTCCGGTTTCCTCCCACAGTCCAAATGACATACCACTGCATAGATTAATTGGCGTGCAAACTAAATTTCCCGCAGCGCCCGGTGATGGACTGGCGTCCCATCGTGAGTATATCCCTGCCTTGCGCCCTGTGTCTGCCAGGATAGGCTCCGGCTCACCGCGACCCTGTACAGGACTAAGCGGTTTCTGACAATGAAATGAGATCTGGTTATTCCTAAGCTCAAAACCCCGACATGTACGCAGGAACAATGCACTAAACGACCACATATCTATCAAATCATATTTTACATCTTGTTCTGGAATAATGCGTATGTTTAAATAAAAAAAAAACAAAATGTTGTTGCCGATTTTCCGTTCTAACGTCGTTGTTGCTGGCGTGCGTTCTCTCCGCAGCTCTGTGCAGCGCTGTGTGACCCTCGGGTGAAAAGCGCTCTAGAAATACAATTATTATTATTATCAGGGAACGGACACTGGACCTTGTAACACGTGCACTAATAAGATCCCCTTACTTACCAGCGGTGCATTGCTCACAGTCAGCTGCTGTTGCTGTTGTTTGGGCTCCTGTTGCCGCTTGAGAGAGTTCTGCTGAATCTTCCGCTGTAACTGCTGTTTGGCGTCACTGCCGATGGAGCTGCCACCGCTGCCACCGCCGCCACCGCCTCCTCCTCCACCTCCGGCTCCGGACAGCACGGCCCCAGCCGCACTACCCAGCTGGAACGTCGAACCATCAGACGGCTTGAAGAACGCGGACGGTTGGTACAGGGAGTGCTTGAGGCCTACTTGGCAGGGCCCACGAAAAAAAAACACAGGGAGGGAACAGAATTGCACCTTAAGAGCTGCTCTTTCAGCATAGCCGGGGTGAGCACTACTATTCTTTTTCTTCATGATGCTTCACCTCCCCACGTTGAAGGCATCCTCCCGCAGTAAAGCCCAGATGAAGATGCCTCTAACGTAGGCATTAAAACGTCCAAGCGCAGAGGAGAAATGCTCGCCATGGGCTATCCAGAAAGAGCAGAGTACCCAGCAAAAAACCACGCGGGCACAGTGAGAACAGGTAAAGACCAAACAGAAAGGCACCCGAACCGGGAATAGAACCCTGGACCTTTTTGCTGTGAGACAGCAGCACTACTCACTCTGCCACCGCGCTGCCAGCACAGTGTGATTATGTGCATGGCAACCTGACTTTTGTGATTGTGACATTTTGTCTCAGCCCCGGATTTGGTATATCATTCCCTAGCTGACGGGAGTTCTCATGGGCCCAAAAAGATGTGCACTTGGTAATAAATCATTCACTGCCACATCCATTGTGAGGCTGGGCAGCCTAAGCAGAGTCACCACGCCCATCAATGGCAATTCAAATCCCATCACCACCCAGTAATGCCGCTCCGTTTGCCGAGATACAAAATACGATTTGTAGATTATTGGGCGCCGCACGAACGCGTTTTAAATACTTAAGGAGCGGGGCCGGCTTGGTGGCTCATGGGGGTCATTGTGGCCTTGGCCAGCGCACAGAGCCATCACTTGCCAAGTGCCTGGGTTCAAACCCAGTTTGCGAAGCCCTCGGCTCAAACCCAGGCAGCCGATGGATTAAAACAGGCTGCTTAAACGTGGCGAGTCGATGGTCTCTGCCCATTCATCAATAACTACACGACAAGAGCCACTGGAGTATATAATCTGTTCTTGTTACTTAATTGGTTCTCGTCCAGCTGCCGTGGTCAATACTGGATCATCATGGATGCGTGGAAAAACCACGAGAGCAGGAGCCGGCACAGCTCCGTGTGTCCTCGGGTCTGCAAGAGACCCATGGGACAGGCAGTGGTGTCCAATTCAACGTGTCGGAGGAAACCACTTTTCCACACGTTCGGCGAATTTATTCTGAATTTGGTGTAAATATTAAATCACATTTTATAACGCTCACAGCATATGGCCAATGTCACAATTTATAACGTGCACAGTATTTGGCCAATGTGGAAGATCTTCGAAAGAAGAACGACTTGCGGAGAGAGGGAAATCGCAGGCAGACGAGGCGGCGGCAGCCACGCCGGTTCGCCTGCGCCAATATTCGCCACACACTCCAGTCCATATATTACGATGCTATCGGCCAATTGATGAGTACAAAGTCAGGGAGATGTATTTGTTTTAAAACAAAATACCAGTATAAAATGCGATTCCACGTACAGTACGTGCACGTTTAAGCTCCAAAGATTTTTCTGTAATAAACATACGAGGCTGCTCTCCATGACAATGGTTGTATAAAAATCAATCTTATCAAATTTGCTCGTTTCCACTTCGTATAGCGAGTTACGAATTTGGAAATTAGCCATTATTATGAGAATCGCTGTACAAAAAGAGAACTTAATATGTGAGATGTGACCCAGACAGTTAAAACCGGTACAGGGTTTTGTTTACTTAAACAAATGCTCTTGCACTCCATAACTTTGTTCCGGAAAGCCACCGGGTGATGAACTGAATAAAGTGTTCACATTTGGAGATAATCGACTAGGCTCTTCTTCTATTTGCTTAAACACATGAAATTCCACAGCCATGTACGACGAGTGAGGGCACACAGCTGGCTACGAATGGTTATAAAACCCCAATACAGTAGGGAGCACCTGTGGCAACCCAAAGGTCACCTCAGCTGCCTTATTCCACCATCATCCCAATCGCGTTGAGTAGAAGAGTTTTGCAAACTGGCGCGAAATTGATCAGAGCCTTCATCGTGTTGCTTTGAACCCTTGACAAAGGCCATTCTGAGGCGTTTGAAAGCAGGCTCATTAATAACAAATTCAGTACATCAACAAATGGTACACACGGACACAGAGATACACTGCAAGCCGACTAAGAAATCATTTGGAACCCATGTAACCTCTCACCTCCGGCCTAATTGAGCTGAGGGTGGGGGTTAACCTGCTAATTGCCCGACGCGATTTCTCTATTGATGATGACTTCGAAAAGCTGCTCTCTCGGGAGCATCCTCAGCGCCTGAGGATGCCTCTAACGTGCGAGGCGAAACGTCGCCATGGAGGGCGAGAGGGAGCGATTGACGCGGCTGTCCCGACAGAGGAACTTTTCGAAGAGATCATCATGCATCGAGCCGTGAAAACCTACATCGTTACATTGGTTTCTCAATTGTTAATGAGCGGCGGGTATTTGTGAGTTGGTGTAAAGCTTGTCTGGGACGGGCGAAACTATTTACAATCAAAATTAGTGTATAGTACGCAAGAATAATAACTGTATTCAAGTAAGCAATCGTCATGCATCTCGCTGTGAAAACCTACATCAGCACATTGTATTAAAGGGGGATTTTATGGCTCGATGTAGGATTGCTCCGAAAAGCTGCTTTGTCAGAAAAGCCGTAGCGAGCACTCCATCATCACGATGTCTCCCAACACGGGAGGTGAAACATCGCGCAGGAAAGAGGGGGAGCGCTCAACACAGCTATCCTAAATCAGCCCGAGAAAACAATTCTCATCTCTTATCACTCAATGACTTACTGTGCATGGCAAGTCAACTGTTGTCCAAAGTTCTCTCTCGTACTCCCTTGGCGATACAATGGTGCAGGTGTTGCTCAGGGGGTGAAGGAGTTGGGGAGGGAGGGGCACAAGGTTGACGAGGGGAATAGGGAGCCTGACCGGCTGCGGAGGCCGACATGACGGTGAGCGCGTAGGCCGTCTTGCGCGGCACGCAGCTGTTGTTGACGAGGTACTGCGCAAGGTCGAGCAGCGTTTCGAACGGCCGGCTGAGCACCTTCTGGGCCCACTCGCACACCAGCCTGCAGGCAGCCCCCACGATCTGTTCCTCCAGGCACTCGGCCTGGCCGCCGCCGCCGCCGACCCCGCTCGCGCCACCGTCGCTGCACTCGCTCTGCCAGATCCAGGGACGGGTGGCAAGGGCGCCCGGATAACGGGCCCGTGCGCGCACACGCAGCAGCAGGCGTCACCGGCCATACACAGGCAGCGCGCCGACTGCGTAGTGGTGTGTGTGTGTTTGTCTAATGCTGGCTCAGTGCGCTATGAGCCCGGCGATGCGAGTTCAATTTCTGCTCACGGCTAACACCAAGTGACAATTTTCTAATCCTGGAATTCCCCTAGGCCGACTCAGCCTCAAATTGATTACCTGGTGCGGTGCGTAAACATCGCCATTGGGGAGATAAAGGAGGCCGGGCGTGGTGCTGGCCACTCACCCCTTTGTGTAATGTGCTTGCCTTCAGAGATGCTCGCTAATAGCGCTTGACCCGACAGTCTGTTACGGCTGTACAAGTCTCTCGAGATGAAATCTAATCATTCGTAGACATTGTATTGGCACCGATCTCACACAGAGTCAGACACCACTTGTGACTGGCATCAATATTTAACATTGGCGAGGCACGCGCTCACCGGATCTCCTTTCTTGCCGACCTCCAGGCTGGGCAGGGATGGGGTCTGCACCAGAGCTTTCTTCCGCAGCCCGCTGTAGCAGTACGTGGGTCGCGATTAAGGTCAACGCAGAGCGAGAGACGCCGCGCACCGCTTGCCCGTGACAGACGGCGGCGCCGGCCTCTGTGCGCGTCACGCCACCGATGAGGGCCGCGAATGCAGAGATGCAAGCCGACGTACAGGGGGGCTACACGTGGCATCATCACTGGGTCTGACGGCGACGTTACTTACGTGCGTGAATCAGATCTGCATCTGTAGCCTCAAGCTTCATTCTGGCGAGATTTTACAAAGGGCGGCCCAGGGTCTGAGTGTGTACACAAGCGAGTCAGCGAGTGAGCCATCGAATAAGCGGGCGAGCGAGCGAGGGTGCGTGCAAGCCGGCGCGGGAGTGTCGGCAAGGATATTTGGAGTTGCCGCGCGTGCCGAGGCGGCGAGCCTTCATAGTCGGAAAGACATTCTTCATCAGTTTCCCAAAATCCGCCGCACTCAGGAACCGGTGGCCGAGATTCTCGCAGTATCCCCTGTCGGGAGGAAGGCGCGGACACGACGTGCGATGAGTTGCATGTGGACGTCGCCACAACCGGTTGCAAGCAGGT
>JAZEWT010000027.1:1253898-1266942 GCA_036362905.1 Mordacia mordax
ACGCTGTGGAGCGTATTTGACATGGCGGGGGGGGGGAAAACATGGGATCATTGGAAGGGCTACCAGATTAATGAAGGGCATCCACAGCGAGGCATTCCTGTAGCTTGTAAGCAGCTTAGTATTACACCACAACAGGAAGTTTCCGCAAAGATACACTCGGGCGAGATAATTGTTTGCAATTGATAGCTGCTGAGACACTCAAATTCTACTTTTGGCACGTCCGCCCGATGGGTAAGGTCGCTTACATGTACGCTGCGACGTAGGCATGCACGGGGCGTTCACTGCCGCACGAACACCGACAACACACGGGTCTGGTGACACGGCCGCACGCACGTAAAAAACGATGCACGGACTCGGCACCATACCCAGGCACGTGTGCCTAATGGTAAAGACTCAAATCCTCCCATTCATCGGGGCAGACTGTTGGGACAAGCGCTCTTGGCAGGCACCTGTTTAGGCTCGGTCCTCAGAGAATGCTGTTCACACAATGTATCGGGCACTCCTGTAAGGCTGGCTCAACCTACAGAAGGCCCAAGACACCTTCAGATATTACATGGCACTGGGTATGTGTTAGCTATGGGGTGAGGATTTGAACCCAGGTTGCATGGATTTTAAGTGCAGTGTGTTGACCGCCATGCCACTGTTCCTCAAAATGCACACGCACATGACGCAGACACACAGAGTCGAACATACTTTTTTGTTAATGAGACGTGGATAAGTCTGTTACAGATTTAAGTTATTTGACAAATAGATGCCCACACGTTACAATATTAAATCCTGGTGATGACATCGGCATACACCCTTACGAATGCTGTTATTGCGGGTTTTATTTAAACATTTTCTCTGAAGCCATTGGACATTTTCTCTGAAGCCATTGGACATTTTCAGGCACTGAGACACTGACTCCAAACAAACGGCTGCAAAAACAATGATGACTACACTCAGCAACCGTGCAGTGTCACTATTTTGGTGGGTGGCAATACGTTCAAGAGCTAAATGCCAAATTGAGGTTTGCTAGCCACTACGAGAGGGCCATTCCTCCCTTGAAGGAGATCAGGCTACCGTGGCTTACTATATGCACACACACAAAATCCCCATAATAGCCTGGAGACTTTTGGGTCAAGTGTTGTTAGCGAGCACCCATCAAGGCTGGCATGGCACACGACGGTGCGCGCGGTCAGCACAAGCCCAGACGCCTTTATCTCCCGAGCGATAATAATAGTAGTATTCATTAGAGCGCTTTTCATCCGAGGGTCACAAAGCGCTACCCACTGGGGTGGCCCAGTGGGTAGCGCTGTCGCCTCACAGCAAGAAGGCCCAGGGTTCGATCCTCGGCTCGGGTGCCTTTCTGTGTGGAATTTGCATGTTCTTCCCGTGTCCGCGTCGGTTTTCGCCGGGCACTCGGGTTTCCTCCCACAGTCCAAAAAATTCATGCTGCTACATAGGTTAATTGGCTCGCAAACTAAATTGCCCTCAGTGCCCGGTCATGGACTGGCGTCCCATCGTGGGTATATCCCTGCCTTGCGCCCTGTGTCTGTCGGGAGAGGCTCCGGCTCACCCCGACCCTGTACAGGACTAAACGGTTTCTGACAATGAGATGAGATGAGGTCACAAAGCGCTGCACAGAGCAATGTGCACACATTGCACCAGGGGAGGCTCTGGACTGCTTCAGCTATACCTCACTGGTACTGACTGTTGGCAGGATCCAAACTCGGGTCGCCGGGTTCGCAACGCGGTACGCTGACCGCTGCACCACTCGTTTCATCCACAAATACGCACCGAAGCACAGACGCGCAACAAGCAGATACACAGTAACACGCACGCTTACGGAAATTCGCACCATCTGCTTCTCATTGCTCAATCTAATAACACTGCCATCCGACACACTTCCAGTGCGATGAACTATAGCGGTCCATGGCTTTAATTATTCACGCTGCTATAGTTTTAATATAGCCAATATGTTTTTTTTTTTGTTACGGCCAATTGGTAAAATCCTCTCCATGCATTTAATTTCATTAAGAACTTCATGTCACGGTGCGATGCGGTACATTCGGTTTGCCACGTGTGCAGGTGCGCTTGCGGCCGATGGGAAGAACCAGAGGAGGGTGGCACCATGTGGCACAAATACACAAGTTGTGGCAAACTGTGAGCAGCATAACACATGGATCGCAGGAAAAGCCTACGCGCAAATTCCAACGTAAGCGGCGCTCGTTACGGTTAACGCGTTGCGTAATTATTCGCACCGCGGTCCGATTTCTGCGTGCGCCGTTGCACGGGTGCACACGCGCAGCCGATGCGCGCACGTGTGACGTCGCGAAGGGCACGCCGCACAGTGGCGCAATGGATCGACTGGCATCGATAACGAGGCTCGCGATGGACGAGCAGAGTCGCGTGTACGGATGCAACAGCCTGACGTCACATTGACGAAAAAAAGAATTAACGACATGGCGGGGGGGGGGTATACGTCATTGGAATAAAAAAACAAGATTTTAAGCGCAAGACCCTTAAGGGATCGAGTCTTGAATTAACTCGAAATTTGAAAGCGCCAATGTGTCGCTATGTATGTAATGATGTAGGTTTTCACGGCTCGATGCATGATTGCTTCGAAAAGCGTCGCGAGGTGGAGAGAGGGAGCGATCGACGCGGCTGTCCCGAGAGAGCAGCTTTTCGAAGCAATCATTTCGCTAAGTATGTCGGTAGTGCTGCGATGCTGGTTGATGGGAGGGGAAGTCGCAGGCGTGCGAGCAGAAAGTGACTATCAACATTTACATAAATATAATAGTTAATAACGCATTTGTAGCAACTCGTGTATTGCATTTGACAATGTTAAGAACTGGAAAATTAGATAAAAGCAGAAAAACCAAAGTGGAACAGTGCGAGGAACAAAGCAGACAGAATAATATTGGGCAGTGGTGGATACTTGCAGAATGGTGGAGAACATGAACGTGACAGTGACGATGATGTTGACGATGTTGATAAAGGCCATTATAATAAAGGCTGTTCTTTTAGCACTGCTGCTTCTGCTGCGGACAAGAGATGAAGATAAAGGGGAAGAGACGGTCTTCTCACAAAAGCATCACTGAGTCCGAGCCTCCTGCTCAAGCACTTTGAATAAAAGGGAAACAATGCAGTAGCCACAGGAAACCCACGTTCAAAGAAGATATCCCTCGGACTTTCAACACTAATCTACACCAGACCGTAGTTTGCGTAGCCAGGTGAGAATTCGAGAGACTAGGATAAGCCTTACTTGTAAGTTAACCTTGGGGCAACCAAAATGACTGCAAGCCAATTAACCTATGCAGCAGCATGTTTTTTGGACTGTGGGAGGAAACTGGAGTGCCCGACAAAAACCCACGCGGACACGGGGAGAGAAACTCGCAAACTCCACACAGAAAGAACATGCAAATTCCACACAAAGGCACCCAAGCCGAGATTCAAACCCGGGACCTTCTTGCTGTGAGGCGATAACAGCGCTACCCACTGGGCCACCGTGCCACCCCAGAAGAGAAATGTGATTGTTATAATTTATAAAAGCATTTAATACACAGCGTGTAAATCTGTCTGTCAAATTGTTCTGCCTTAGCTTGTGTCAAACTGTATGACTAAACAGGTAACTTAAACACTGTTCCATCAAACACAGGATGATCTTATGAACCCTCTTATTTACTGGAACAGGAAACTTGTGCAGATAAGTATTGAATTGGGTTTGTAAAAACTTGCCGGAAATCAATGAAGTTGAGCAGGACTCAGTGTGAATCTTAAGGGAAACTAGAACATATAGTCGTCAGTACATGTTTGAATACTTGAGAATATAGATTATACACAGAAGTGCCCAACTGTATGCTCCTCATCAAGTCACAGGGTGCAAAGCAGGGCCATACCCAGGATAGGACGCCAGTTCGTCACTGGGGGCAATTTGGTCGGGACAATAAACTTAGGTAGCTGTATGTCTTTGGACTGTGGGAGGAAAACAGAGTACCCGACAAAATCCTACGTGGGCAAATTGCACACAGAAAGGCAACCGAGTAGGGAATCGAACCCAGGTCCTTCTTACTGCGAGGCGCGAGTGTAGCAACTGCGCCACCGTGCCACCCATAATGTATCTTCAGCTGCTCTTCAGCCGTACACAAATACAGAAAGATTATCTAAAGGGAATCATGAGCAGGCACTTCTTATTATGGATGTCTTTAGCATAATTTTGCATATTTTAAATGACCTCTGAATTACACCAAGTGTTCGCTGGTAGTGAGAATACATTAAAGCCAACAAATGAAGTGATGGATTCGGCCTCTGTGCCAGTCTAAGGGCGTTATATCACGACACAAGCTCTTCACCTAAGCAGATCCTCAGCTAATATTTATCATCAATGGGGGCGTAAGCTACCGTGACCAAAAATCCCTCGTCTCCCATTTATAGGGTGACGAGCCCACAGTCGCCCGGGACTCACTGCAACGTTCCCACACCCCCTTCATCCTTTGGTTCAGAAGAGCCACTCGCTGCTCTTTGGCCCGAGTAAAGGACTGTCTATCCCTCCTGATGACTGGAGCCAGAACCAGTCCACTTGACCTCCTGTATCCCACAAAGGTCCAAGTGGTACTGGTCCAGCTCCCGACAGAGAAGTTGCAGCCTCTCTCCGACAACGAACATTCCCTGTGGCCACATGCAGCAGATTTTTGTTGTTTCTCCAGGAACTCTGGGGGAGGATATTCAGTCACTGGCTCCACCATAAAGGGTTTGGCCAGCAGACGTAATATACGCCTATCCCCCCTGAGGCCTCAGGCACAAAGTTAGATGTTTCTTTTGTTTTCGTCGTGGCTGAGTGGTAATTACACTGAAGGGGGGGGGGGTTACCAGCCCACCCCGCACCCATCCAGAGCCCCCTTGCCCACTAGAGCATTACCGACCGGCTCCACGAGGAGCGTGGGTTGTTTTTCAAATACACTGCACACGCACGTCCCTACGCAAAGCCCTATCCTCCTGGCGTCACAACAAAGACAGTATCCAGACGTGAGGGGCTGCCCAAGAGACCATATGGCCAGGTGAGTAACTGCAACTCTGACCTCTCAGAAGTTATCTGCAAACAGGTCGGGTTGGAAATACGAGTGGCGTGCACTTTGGGGAGGTGACGGGTGGCTCAATGTGAGCTGGGGAGTCGAGTCACACGGCTTCAGCCCCAAGGCAAGAACCCATAACTCTCTCGTCTTCTGTTTTCATTTATGTTCAACTCTTGCACAAGCAGAACGGTAACTTATTTTTTCCACAGGTGTTCAACAAGGACCAGCTGTAATCAGGAAAATGTGGCTATTGATAAAACGGTTGGAAGCCAATTTGTAAAAAGGAGATGCACACTCTTCGAGATGCTCAAATGAAGATGCTGTGGCTTACACGCTGTGTGCAGGTAAATGCAGTCAGGCTGCTGGCATGCCAGTTTACGCTCGTGGTGTGAATAATCATTTCTTGCAGGGTGGTAATGCAACGGTAATATCCACGCATCAGAGGAAAGCCCTGCCCGAGGCAGTTTGAATCTCGCCTTGGGCACCAAGGCGAGATTTCCTCAAGGTCCTCCGGTTTCTTCCCGTATCTAAAAAAAAAAACCACTCATTAATTGGCCCATAGCAGCACAATGCATGGAACGCGGTGTCCGTCGGGTTGGTGCTGGCTGACCCCGTGGCTGCCTTCACCCAACCTCTTTGCGGTTTCCCACGGCGCCTTGAGACCTCTGGATGAAAGGCGTCACTATATCAATGTAGTAAAGTCTTATTGCGATAAACATTATACAAAATTAATACTATACTGGAGGCAACTATAACTCTGGTGAATATTTTTCATTGATTTTAACTAACGATATTGCGTTTAGCACCTACTTTAATCATGTTTCTTTGTTTAATGGGTTTTTATTTTACCCATAATGTATCCGATTTCATGTTCCTAGTTGCCTTGGATTACTGATGCTCAGCGCAAACTAACAGGGATTTAACATTAACTTCATCCAGATTTTTACAGGCGGAACGTATGAACTTCATGCTGTGCCAGGCACTTCGAAAATGGCCGTGCAATATTAAGGAATTAATGCTGCCGCCGGACCAGCATGAACATTACCGACTGTACCACGTGAACCCTCCGCTACTCTATAGTTTGTGACATTTCAATCGGAGATTAACGCGTAAGGACACCATTGCCTGCACGCTGCAGGGAAACTTAAAGTGGCCCATGAAGACGCCAATAGTAAAATTGCCAACTGCCAAATTAACTGTTCTATATATCCAATACATACATTTCCAGGCACAAAGCCACATATCCAACATGAAAGCTTTAGCAAGGACGGGCAGGAACAAAGTTATGTCGGAGACTACCTGAAAAAAAAAATCAGTAAAAATTTCAAAAACTAAATCGCATATTGGACATACGGTGGCTCCCAACACTCCAACTCAAAACATACAAACCTGTAACAAATCACAGCAAGCCGCGGAAAATACCATTCTATTTATTAATAAAGTTATTTATTTATTTCCCCACACCGCCCCAATTTCAACAGTTACACAGAGGCCTGCCCTCCTGAGAAAGACGTGGGGATAAGTCCAAAGAGGCATTTTCAGATCGACGTTTAAGACTTAGGTTTGTTCTAAGGAAGGCTGGTAGCCTTAAAGTTTGTGGTCGAGGTGGAGTCCAGTGCAGCGTAGGAGCAAACCGGCATACAGAGTGATGGATGCTACTGAATGTATTGCGCATCCCTGCAAGATCCATTCAGCGTTTGAATGGGAACAAAGGGATCATCGGCTCGAGAGTCAGGGCGTTTATAAGCGGAACGCAATCCATTGGCACGCAAGTCAAACCATGCCAGAGGGCACTCACATCTTCTCGCACTGTCTATGAACGCCCGTTGTCTCGTTTTTTAAAGATGCCCTCTCCAGTTCTCTCCCTTAAGTGTCCATCTCGCTCTCTATTTAGCTCTCACACTTTCTCTTTTTCTTGGTGCTCAACTCTCCATTTTACTCTCTTGTTCGCTCTCTCTACTTTTCCCTTGCACAGTCTTGCTCCCTCTCTCGCTCTCACTCGCTGACGGGAGGCAGCTGAAAGAAGGTGGGCACAGCGAATGGACACTATTCTTTACAAGGCAGATTTCTAATAGAATGCAGACACACGTCACTCCTTCCAAGTGTCAAGGCTCATCTGCTGCATCGTCTCGGTATTCCAGTAGCAGACTTGTTTGGTGGAATTAACAAAGAAGAGAAAAGCTGAAACTGCAAAGAGAAGAAATAATGTCAGATGGGCATGCAATGTGCTCTTGGGCTTGGTGGATTGTGGGGCAAAGCCGGCACAACTTTACCGTAAGCATTTTGAAGGGTTTTTTTACTCTCTATAAATAATAAGAGCAACATAATAAAGATGCCTGGGTGGTTCAGTAAAAAAAGGCCACGTTAGTAGGTTTTAGTCCAGAGATAAAACGCCACAAGTTTATCATGTGTACAGAGTTTATATAATAGAGGTCCAGTCACCAAGGACTGCCAAAATAAATATATAAAACCTTCTGCAAATGTTGTTTGTATTAAATTACTTCAGGTTAAGCTGTAGAGATCTACACAACGAACCATACACTGATCTCCATAGTTGAAGAGAATGCATTCTAACACGTGCTAAACACACCGTTATGGAATATAATAAACCAAGGACTGCAATGTACTTTTGAAATTCTTAAATTAAACAGCGAAAATAGCTGTTGATGGGACATTGTTGGAAATTACTGAAAAGCCTCACACATGACGAGGCACGAGGTTTATTTGGTGACCGGGTTAAGATCTTGAGACTGTGAAGTCCACAGGGCCCGTTTTCTTTAACTGCCCTACTGGAGTGTAATTCCTCGTTCCTGGGATTTCTGGTCTAGAGAAACAACACAGCCTGAAGTGCCCTGAGCATCTTTCCCTTAAACTGTTGAGCAATAATTGTAAACGTGATCAAATATTGCGGCTGTGTGCATAACGCTCAGCTGGCACCCACAGTCACAGTCAGTCATTTTTATATAAGCTGAAAGGAGACGTTGAACTGTGTAATTCTTCTTAACAGTTGTTGCAGCTCTTTTTAACAGTTGCCCAGCAGGGAGCGAGAGTTACATCATCACCCATGGAACAGAAGTATGATCTGGCCACATGCAGCAAATAAGTATTGGTGGATCAAAGTTGTCGTGTTGACCAGGGTGCCTGAAGTAGTTCACGGATGTATGTCGCAGCAGCGCCAATGAGAGCCTTGTAGGGGAGAATAAGGATCCTGAATTCAATCCTGTATTGAACTGGTAGCCAGTGGAGAGACGCCGGCACTGAGCATATGTGATCATAGATTGGTGTGCAGGTGAGGACTAACAGCTACATTCTGCACACGTTACAGACGATTGATAAGATAGATAGGGATGCCAGGACGCAATACATTGTAAAACTCGATTCGTAAAAAGATGAAGATGTGGATTAGCTTCAGAGTCTCAGGGCACAGAGGGCAATTTAGTCAGAACAATTAACCTAGGCAGCATGTCTTTGGACACCGAGATTATACGTCTTTGGACAGAGATTATATAATGTTAACCGCATTACATAAATAATTGGCATAGAGAGCTGTAGGAGACCGTGTATATTTAACTTAATACACTGCTAATGAAGCTGAAAAAACACATGTGGGATTGCAGATTATTACAGTGCAAGGAACTCAGTGCGGTCATTAAGTTTACAGAAAAATCCGGCCGAAAAAACTGGGTTTTTTTTTCTCACTTCAACTAAGCGGTCTGACTGCGGGTTGGTCATGTGCATCGCTGTGCAGACCACTATCCATAACAAACAAAAAGTATTTGCTTCAATCCATCGTGTTCCTGTGCTCTGGTAACATCTGCTGATGCAGAGGCAGACTGGGTATATTTGTGACCGCGCCGAGTCTCATCAACAAGTTAAATTGTGGCTTGTTAAAACAACGCCAAGGAACAGTGATAACACTGATGCTTTCTGCAATGGCAAAAACCAGCCAACAAGCGTCCTAAAATCTAACAGCTGCTGCAACACAAGAATTCTGACAGTAGCCAATAGACATTTTATTATTATAGGACAAAAGTAGCCAGGGAGCTTGCAAGTTCTGAATGCTGGGATTCCTACGACACAAATGGAAAAACGGTGGAGAAATGTCCTGTGCCAGGCTTCTGTAGCTAACGTCTCTCCCCTGAGATGGACTTGCAGCCTCTGCCCCAGCCGATGTTGCCCAGCGTTGCAAGGTCTTTCAGAGGGAGGGGGCCTTTGACCAACGCTGCTGTGCAGGAAATGGGCAAAACACCAAGGGCTCTAATGACCCTCAAATGGAAAGAAACATAAGCCCCATCTGTACTTTAATAAATGAGACACTTTATTGGCATTTGGCATTAACTGCAAAGGAAAAAAAGTTAGAAGCCAATAAAGTCTGCATTGAGCCTCGAAGCTCAATCACTGGCTTATGATGTACTCGCTGCAATCGACCGCAATACATCCACAAAAACAACAGCTGGGCTACTCGTCATAACTGTCGCGAGCTATGAGCGTGCCACATAGTCCTCTGCCAAGCGTGCATTTATTAGTGTCACCATGATGTGTTGGAATTAGGCTGGAGACCAAATTCATGGATTACACTTTCTTAACGTGGTTTAAATACCCCACTCAGCTGAACTACATTTAGCGACGAAGCATCCGTGTGGTTAATTAATGTCTTCTGTCCAACACAACGTTACTTTATCGGCAATCTCCGCAGACTCCACATTCAGAGGTTTGTCGACACCCTTTGGAATGCGTTTTGCAAGGACATGTCGGCACGATTCACGCACGTGTTATATTCCAATCCACGCGCTCCACCGGTGGAAACTTTATTTTAAATCTGAAGCCGTCCTGTGCTTTTGGATTAAAGGCCCGCTGGGAGCACCACTACCGTGGTCAACTAACCTTGCCAACTACCAATATTGACCTGAACTTCCATTCAGAGTCCTGGTCCTGCACTGGCCATGAACGCTGGCCATGAACGTAAGCATTAAGAGTTTTGACCTCGGCTATTGCACAATAACGCCTTGAAGTTACAATACTAATAATAGCCACCGTACTGATGAAGGTTTTCACGGTTCAATGATTACTTCCAAAAGCTGTCCTTTCGGGTATCCTCAGAGCGCCTGAGGATGCCTCCAAACGTGGGAGGCGAAACGTCGCAAAGGAGAGGAGGAGCGATCGACACGGTTATCCTGCAAGAACACCTCTTGAAAGCAATCATCAATAACAGCCACTGTAGTATTACTTACAATGGTGAACTCAGTCCACACCAGTGGCAACCCACTCTTGAACTTGGCATTGGAAAGAGACAGAACTTTAACTTTGAAGATGAGAAGACTGAGTCTTTACATTCGGCCTTGGAAGAAGGAAAATACAAAATGGCCATTGGTCTTAACTAAAAGAGTTCTCAGTCATAAGTTGAATCTTCACTATGAGGTGTCCCAGAATGCACCTCAGCCTAAGGAGTATTGGCCTTGTCGGGAATATTTACACACAAGTTAGCACTGCAATATGGCCTTTTATACACGTAAATTACACATATGGTCTGTATACTTTACTAACATTAATAGAAAAGGTAATACTAAACTACATTTATTCAGGGGTCATTTCACAGTTCACTGTTTAGTGAAACAGACATAATAAATTTACAATGCTCGATCCTCTAGTTTCTGTAATGATGTAGCTAGATTCTGTAAAGTTATATTTCATTTTTATATTTATTAAAAGCCAAAAATTTGACTTTGGAAAATCAACGTTTTTTGAAGAATATATTGTGAACTTACAATAATAATTTGTCTAATAAAGGCGGAACCATGTACTTGAGTCTTGTGATCACGACACGCACATTGATTTGAAATGTATATAATTAAGAAATTAGTGATTGTAAATGTAACGTTTTTAGTGTGACATTTCAGTCTACTCAAAGTATAAATATGCATAGGTTCATTATTATATTTAACAATGCACCGCTACTCCGAGTCATTTTCATAGCTGAGATTTTGTAATTCACTTATTTGGAATTATGTAAAAGTGTGATTCAATATATTATTATCATAATTGCATTTTAAAGCGTTTTTCACACCAGGGTCACAAAGCTCTGCATGGATTATAATGAGGGCCGTATCTAGCCTTACTTGTACATAAATATACCATTAATTACGTAAGAGAGCAAAGACACACTGCTTGAAACAGGAACACAGGTAAACAACTAACACGGAGCTAACAATGAGTCCTGTGCACTATTTATAAAGGTGCAGTCATCGTTTACAAACTACACCAGGTAGTAATTTAAGGCTGAAAAGATCTAGGGGAAACCTAAGCCCTGGTTCGGATATTACCATAAAAAAGTACATAGCTTCCAAATGCATTTGTACCTCCAGATACTTGACAAAACAATGGCAAGGGGGTGCGATGGAGATTCAAACTGATGTGCTTATGAAAACAAAATGAGTCTTAAGACTTGCCTTGAAGAACGGCAGACTCTCAACAGTACAACTGTCAAGTGGGAGAGACTTCGAGACATTGGGAGGCACAGGAGAGAAGGAGCGACCTCCTACTGATTGACGTTTTAGTGTGGGCTTTGTAAGAAAGCCTTCATTGCCGGAGTGGAGACAACAGGCCTCGGAGTAGGGCGAAACGAGCGGGGAGAGACAGGCAGGTGCAAGACCGTTAGGAATCTCGCCACCGATGTTATCCGCGGCCAATAATGGGATTCAGGTTCTGGGTTCGTATCACATTGCGCTGCGAACCGTCGCGTCACTGCTCTCCACACACAGAACACAGTGGGGCAAAGTGAAACGCTCGTACAATTCTGTACGCGGGCACAGCAACGCTGGCACAGCAACGCTGGCACAGCAACATCAGGAACTGTCCTGATGTTGTTGACATGCCCTTCTCTCCACAGCTCGGATTTGTAAAAAAAAAAACCCAAAAAAGTTATTGTTGCCGATTTGCCGTTCTTATGTCGTTGTTGTTGACATGCCGTTCTCTCCGTAGCGCTTTGTGACCCTCGGGTGAAAGGCGCTTTAGAAATTGAATTATTATTATTTTACATAGTTATCCCTGGTTTCTCATGGCTGATTGTCTTCCTATCTTGGGTATAGCCCTGCCTTAAGCCCCTGGGTCTGCCGGGACAGGCGCTGGCTCACCGCAATCTCTACAGAATGTATGCGCGTACCGGCAATGAGTAACATAAACATAAACACGCAAAGCACTCTAGAAATGCAACAATCATTATTTAACATTGGCACAGCAACGCTGGCATAGTAATGGCTGCACAACCAATACACGGCCTGAAAGATACACCATGCAAACATGAACCCAACTGATGGAAACTTGTCTCCACACCCACTCTTTCCTCCCGTCTCTGCGAAAGGCAGGCAGGAGGAATCTATAAAAAGCCGACTATATAATAAAAGAAAACACGTTTTTAATTCATCCTCATTAACGTCACCTTTGCAATAGCTTTTTGATGGTTAAGAGCCAATGATTTCCATTTGACATTACGTTTTTTTTCGTGTTATTCCATCCACTTGGACACATTGGGAACGTGCGTTTGCACGTAGTATTTTTTTGTGGTTGTTTAATCGTACACATTTAGAGCTGAGCCACGGGGGTGTAAATCACAATCGGTGTACACCACTTGCAACGACATATGGATCAGAAAAGCAGCTATTAACAGCGAAAATACAGCACGTGTTACAAGTGGTTGATGATTATTATTATGGAAAAGCATTAAACCAGCGTTGAAGAGTTACTTAAAATTCGGAGGCTTTCGTGACCATATTATCAATGAAATTCATTTTTGGCCAATCAGTAAGGGGTTGTCATGTGAACAGAAACGCGCCAATTCCTTTGCTATCTCAGCACACCGGTGTGTGGGAAGAGTGTCTAAAGTCGCATGGTGAAACGCATGCTTGAAATTACACCGAGACAGGGAGAGGCAGCAGGTTACACAAAATACACAGGTTATGGACATATAAAAGCGTTACCAAGTGGGCTTGGAATA
>JAZEWT010000027.1:1279818-1291265 GCA_036362905.1 Mordacia mordax
AATATCAGCTGTGGCGCATGTCTGTAAAAGCTAAGTCTCTTCGTGGCTCCTGCCACCCATAGTTGCTCTGCACACCAACTTTAACCCCTTGAGCTGCAATACAGGCAACCATTGTGGCTTGAAACACACAGCTGCACTAATAAGTGCCCACCAATGAACCAAACTGCTTGTCTAGAAAAGCCCTACTAATTGCTTGTATAGCATACTCTATAAGCAACCAGTCTCCATCCACTGCTATATGAAGGTCTCTGTGCTGTCAGCAATGCCAAAACTATGCTGTGCAGGTGCTGTGCTATTCTATGAATGCTGTGCGTGCACACTTCTCATGTTTCACCATGGTTTATTACCACGTATTTATATTACTCATTATCAGCACGCGCTTAATCCTGTAAAGATTGCGCTGAGCCAGCGCCTGTCCCGGCGGACCCAGGCGCTCAAGGCAGGGCTATACTAATGATTGGAAGCCAATCAATCATAAGAAACCGGGGCAGTTATGTATAATAATAATAAAAATTGAATTTGTAAAACGCCTTTCATCCGAGGGTCACAAAGCGCTGCACAAAGCTATGTAGAGAACGGCATGGCAACAGCAACAACATCAGAATTGATGAATGAAGTAGATTTATGACTATAAATGACCAATTAACCAAGGCAAGAGCATGTCTTTGGACTGGGGGAGGAAACTGGAGAACTCCGTAAAAACGCGTGTAGATACGGGGAGAGAACACGCAAACTCCACACAGAAATTAATCTGAAATCAAGAACGTTCCGGCTGTGAGGCAGCAATGCTACTCATTACACAACTGTGCTGCCCTACTTATTTTACGCCTATTGTTAAAGCGTCTACATGCCAAACACATGCGCCGACCTTGGTGAGAACGATCTAATTTGAAAGACTGGTCAAATGTCCTGGCATCTGTGACCAACCCTTGACTCAAAACAACTTTATTTTGACTGGATGAGACTGTTCTTTAAAAAGAAGGCCACTGACCGTTAATAATATACAGCAATGTGTATAATGCAAGTATGTGTGAGAGGTTGTAAAAGCCATGAACATCATCTCACTGGAGCATAATATCTTTCACAAGGTTGCAAGGCAATGACACTTATCTACTCAACTAACCAGGGAGTAAATAAGTCCTCTTGGCAGTCGTCACTGATAACCAACCGAACAGGATGAAACCACCCCACTGTAAACAATCAGAATTTTAAGTCAATCAGCAGATTTACATTTCTGCATGAACTCCTGGGGTTTATATTACAACTGACGTTTCCTATTTCGGGGACAGATTTATTACTCCCGTCTCGTATTTATTTAGCCATGAAAGCTCCACGGAATCTCAAGACGTTTTGACGGTTCTTGCCTGGCATACTGGGCCAATTCATTCAGTGTTATTGGGAGTGGAAAAGTGACATCGGGTGGTGGGAACATTGCTAAAGTTGATAATATTACCGAAAGGATCCAGTAGGTTTGAACGCCTATATCAGGAGCGATAGGCAAGGCACTTCGCGATCCAAAATCCACCGAGACAATTAACAAACTTTCATGCAGCACCATTCAATTGTGACTCGCAAGATGTGTATATTAATTCATTTAGTGACACAATGCCACGTTTTGCTTTACGGCAGTTCGACCTCTCTTAGCCACTCGCACAGCGAAAGGAATAATCGTGTTGATCAACCGCAGCAACTCAGGAACTCGCCTGCCTCTTGCGCGCGATGCAGCACCGCACTGTGACGCTGCGAGTCACGCTGCTAGCGGGCGGCGCACGAGCGTACGGAGCCAAGTGCCGAAGACGAAGCGACACGAGTTGATCGGACAAACCCTCGCGAGCTGCCACGGCGTGCACGCCAACCGCGAGGCTGCACCAGCAGCGGGCAGAAAGTCCAAAATTGCCCGCCCGAGTTCTTCGTTTATTGGTTTGTACTTCCAAAGAGCTTTTATTTTTCCAGCGAAGCGCGCCTTGCTGCCAGAGTACGGCTGTTGGCACCAGCCATCGGCACAACTCCCCACAGCAGCCGTTCCCACATTCCACACCCGCACGCGAGCCGCCGCCGCTTCTACGCAGATCGGTTCGAGGCAGAGAGGAAAAAAACGTAATAACGCAAACGCAGGCACAATTGAGTTACGTAAAGATGACGAGTAAAGCTCCTCAACCGGCACGGACACCAACCATTCTCATTCCACTGCTGGCCAATTACATTGTGATTGCACTTGTTTTTAACAGCTGTGATGATGGCTGTTTGGATGAAAGTTCTCATTGTAGGGTTTTTGTTTAAATTCCTCCGTCAATCCACTGGCGGATTAAAAGGAACACCAATGTCCTCGTTATTAAGTCAAATAGTGAGACATTATCAATCCACGGCCACATAACTGATGGTCTTAGTAGTGGCTTTGCTGCAACAGTCACCGTAAAGTATTTTCACCCCACTTCTGAGTAAACTCTAGTAGTATTGATGTTTAAAAATTGCACTCTGTCCATCTCAATTTACCAAAGGATGAGGGCCCTATACCAGTAGTTCTCTCAACCTTTTTGGAAAGATGATCCCCACAAGCAAGACTGCTGATCCCACAGCCCCCCCCCCCAACACTCTGCTCACCCCAAATTAACCCCAAAAAGGAACTAAGGGCAAACCACAGATATATGTCCTTGTGTGGCGTGAATGCAGCACTAGTCAAGCATTTATCCTGCTGCAAGGTATAGCAATGCCGCAGTCTGTCCCCACCATCCTCCCAAGCCCAAGTGTGGAGCACTGCTGCCCTACAAAGCACAGGTGTCAGGGTGCTCCCCATACTCCCAGCCACCTTCCTCTCCCATCAACATTTGTTTTCGCAAGCAACCAACACAAGTTAACAATTTCAAGCTACATCCAACTCAGAGATTGTTGCTGATTTGCCGTTCTTATGTCGTTGTTGACATGCCATTCTCTCCGCAGCGCTTTGTAAACCTTGGGTGAAAAGCGCTCTAGAAATACAATTATTATTATGTTCCCATGCCAACTAGCATCGATATCTTATGCATTGGGCTGCGGAGAATGCGCGTGCTAGGCGGGACTCGGGTCGCTGACCACTGCGTAATCTCTCTCTTTACCCAGACACACGTACGCAGCAATAGTCTATTCACAAAGGCGGCCTATTTTAAGGTTTTGCATCCTTCTTTGGCTAACCTATTCGATTGGAGGTGCTTATGCAAGCATTGGAAAGAACACATTGCATGCGGCTACTGCTGGGTACACGGCACACGAGGATGCTCGAAGCATTGCATAGAGCAATGGCTTTAAACATAGCTGCTCAAAGGACATATGCCAGCAGAGTACAGATCAACAGCCTGCCAACCTTTACTAACTTTACAGCAAAACTCTTTACACTTGATAAACGTAACCGTGACACAGAATGGCAGTGGTAACATGTTCGTGTTGTCTAACAGGTTATTTTGGCATCATGTTACATCCATAAATGAGTGCACAGAACACTAAATGGCGAGCCACACCTTTGCAGTGCGACTTATTTTTCCAACGGATTTTGTGGAGCGGAGAAATATAGCATTTTAAGCCTAGACACTGTTGCCCCAAGGTTTTAAAAGTGTCTCCAAATTTAGGAGTCAATGCAGAATGTTAAATGAAGAGATGCCACAGGACTAGATGGATATGAATAACACAGTAAAAGACAGAAGACCATGGATGACTGAATTGCAAGCCTGGTAAAGAGTGTGGAATCATTCATTTGTCGCGGTGAGATAGAACCTATCCCTGCAGACACAGGGCAGAGGTGTGGTTATACCCAAGATAGGATGCCAGTCCTTCTCAGAGCATCAGGGTCAATGAAGTCAGGCTAATTAAATTAGGGACCATGTGTATTTGGACTGTGCGAGGAAACCGGAGTACCCGGCGAAAACACACGTGGACACGGGCAGAACATGCGTACGCAGCAGAAGGGCACCTGGGCAAGGAATTGAACTTAGGACATTATTTCCGTGAAGTTGCAGCACTGCTCCCTGCGCCATCGCACCACCCGTCGTGTGGTCTGCGATTCACCATTGTTATTTTAGAAGATCAGACGTCCCTCCACGATCAGGTCACGTTTCCGTAGGAAGGCCCTCCACCACTCAACACAGACGAACAGCTTAAATTGTCACTTGTGCGAGAATGTACAATGCGACAGGCGCATGTCTGTGCAAACAGATTTATACAACTTTATTTTTGATACCGGGCACATGTATGGGTTGCGCCGTGGCGTAGCAGTGGGTAGCGCTGTTGCCTCACAGAAAAGAAGGTCCTGGATTCGGTGCCCGGCCCTGGTGCCTTCCTGTGTGGAATTTGTTCTCTCTCTCCACGTGTCCGCGTGGGTTTTTGCAAGGGCCTCTGATTTCCTCCGACCGTCCAAAGATACGCTGCTGCCTAGATTATTTGGCCTGATGAATACATGGCCCCAAGTAAAGAGCCTTGCGATGTACTGGTGTCACATCCTGGGTATAGCCCCACCTTGTGCCCTGTGTCTGCTGGGATAGGCTCCAGCCCCCCCACGACCCTGTACAGGATTAAGTGGGTACGGATACTGAACTTTCCGGAGCATCTTCATAGTTGGGAAGATTTGGTGAGTACGTAAACATGTATACTGCAAAAACAAAAAGTGTTGTCCCAACAAGAGGCACTAAAAGTGGTTCAGGATGGGGCCGTTCCACCCATTCTTGTTAGGCCTATCCAATTCAGTTTCATATCATCTCATTGTCAGAACCACTTAATCCTGTACAGGGTCACGGTGAGCCGGAGCCTATCCCGGCAAACACAGGGCGCAAGGCAGGGATATACCCACGATGAAACGCCAGTCCATCAGCGGGCACTTAGGGAAATTTAGCCTGCAAGCCAATTAACCTATGCAGCAGCATGTTTTTTGGACTGTGGGAGGAAACCGGAGTGCCCGGCAAAAACCCACATGGACACGGGGAGAGAACTCACAAACTCCACACAGAAAGGCACCCGAGCCGAGATTCGAACCCGGAACGTTCTCGCTGTGAGGCGACAGTGCTACCCACTGGGCCACCGTGCCGCCAAACCAATTCAGTTTAAGTGATTGATAATTCTCCACGAAGTTCCCATTAAATGGAGTGGTTGCACCTGGAGTGAGATCTCTCGAGATAAAACGAACCAAGTCATTCTGCCCACCGCAGAGCCCCAAAACAACACAAGACCTTTGCGCACTCGACCAGTTCCCTCCCAGGCATGGAGTTGGACAATTACAATTTACGGCACGTGCAGGAACACCTTGCTTTAGAGAGCCAAGGGCGTTAACTCGGGGTGCCCAGTTTGCATCCAACTTCATAACGCCTGGCAAGTTCTACACAAATCATTTAAATTCACAGCAGAAATTGATCCGGGCCGAAGATTGGATTCTGAATTAATATAGGATGCCTATTTTATAACTTAAAATGTCAAAGGTAAAATAATTATAATTATTATTTAGTGATTGAATTATCTGTTAATAATCTACTATGGATGCCCATCACGTCTTAGTTACTGGTCAACATACGTTGATGTAAATTAAGCTGCAAGCAGTTAAAGCTGTCATATTTCACCACACATCAATGGTACAGCCTCTATTTAATAAACAAAACAGGTACCAATTTAAGAGCAAAAAAATCACCTCGCTTCACCTGAATAAAATAAACACTTTCTGCCAAAGCACTGTAATTAATTACATTACACAATCCCGTATGAATCTAATAAGTCCTCACTGAGCACATTGAGAAACCCCGTGGTGCTTTTCAGAATACTGTTGTGAGCGTGTGTTGTTTTCGCTAAGAGCACGTACGTTCCGGCGATGGCAGTATTCAAAGTTCTTTCTCCGCGGGACTGATGGCATTTCGCAAAACTGTAACGGTGTAGGTTTTCACGGCTCGATGCATAACGATTGCTTCGAAAAAGCTGCTCTCTCGGGACAGTCGCGTCGGAGAGAGGGAGCGATCGACACAATCATCATTTAGTAAAACTATCAAATACAAACATCGGGGACAGCGTAAACCGCTTACCCCGCCACCTGCAACCCGCCGCCTCGAATAAATAAATCTTTGCCCAGAGGGCTTTCACGCACGGCTCGTATCGCAGCAGAACAGAGCTGGTCAGGTCTGCCACACAATGGAGGAAGGCTGGGGTTGCAAAATGACTTGGGCGCAAACGCAGCCGCAGTGAAGCAAGTTTGGCTGTGGATTCTTATCTGGGAACGCTTAGAGAGAAAAAAAATCAGCATGTCCACGTTTCCCACATTTTTTAAAAGAATGTTAAGACACGCGCATGCGTGCATTCCCTTATATAGGGTTTAGATATATTGCTGGGGTAAGGGTGGCACGGTGGCCCAGTGGGTAGCGCTGTCGCCTCACGGCAAGAAGGTCTCGGGTTCGAATCTCTGCTCGCGTGCCTTTCTGTGTGGAGTTTGCATGTTCTCTCCCCGCGTCAGCGTAGGTTTACGCCGGGCACTCCGGTTTCCTCCCAGAGTCCAAAAAAACATGCTGCTGCTGCCTAGGTTAATTGGCTTGCAGACTAACTTGCCCGCAGTGCCCGGTGATGGATTTCGTCCCATCGTTGGTGTATCCCTGCCTTGCGCCCTGTGTCTGCCGGGATAGGCTCCGGCTCACCGTGACCCTGTATAGGACTAAGCGGTTTCTGACAATGAGATGAGATGTATTGCCGGGCTATGCGTTGTCAGTGGACAGCAACGAATTCGAGATGCGAGCACGATTAAGCAGTGAGGCCCAACAACTACGCACACCGGCAACCACAGTCTCCCCATGGCGGAGACAACGCGTGCAGCGCCAGGATCTCAGTTGTGGCCAAGGCTACCGAAAGGTAGGGGAGGGGGACGGCGGTCCATAATCGCCTCCGATACAAACATTCATCAGTGGACATAACCAGGAATTGCATCGCAGACCCAGGAAATCCATCCTGGTGCACTGCCCCCGGACACGAACCGAGAAAGAGGGTGCACGATGTGTGTCTCTGCTACCATTGCATGGCTGTATATCATGATGACATTGCCTACAACACTGATGATCGTTACTGTGCAGCGCTCTGTGACCCTCGGGTGCAAAGCGCTCTACAAGTGCAATTATTATTACTATAAGACTAGTTCATGCAATTGCATAGGATGGGGACACACAACAGGGGGAGGAAGAACAAAAACAATCGGCCCAAAAGCTTTAACCACAGCATGACATAAAGAAATCAAAGATGAATCGCAGACTAAAAGCGGCGAGATCCAAGTGATCTGTAGCTCGTGCATACTGGTGGAGCGTTTTGCATATTCTCATAAATGTCACCTGGATTCCAGCACGCCGGCTAGGGTCCCCCATTGTGAACAGGTCTTTTGTCCAGCACTCCTGCAATGGTCTCCCTTGGTGAGCAGGTCTCGAGGGAGGTTCACGACCTTCCGACTAAAGCAGGTTGGTGTCGGGGCATCCAGCTGTTTAAACCGCTCGTGTGTGTGTGCGTGCGTGCGTGCGTGTACACGCACGCTTGCCCGTAGTGCCAGCCATAGCACGCGGGGCGGACAGACAGACATGCGGCAAAATCTCAAGACTGCTGCCAGCAGTGTTGGACCGATGCACTCGACACAACTCCGGCCACCAGGGAGACGCGTGCGTCACGGAGTCGGCAGGAGTCCAAGATGTTGCCAAAAATTATTAAGAAAGGAAAATGAGTCTGGGAGAGCGTGCTGATACAAGGAGACGGGCTTACTTTGGCACTCCGAGCCACAGGGATTAGAAATGTCACGATCAACCCCCTCCACGGCTCTCTGATTTATTCATTTCATTCACAAGCCAGTAACGGGGTTTTGTTCGCATGATAACGAATTTCAGGCATTTAAATTAATCTACAAAGTTCCCAATAATAATATTACACAGCAAGATTATGACATTTAAATAGTTCAAAAAATTCACACGCGGCTTGGTGCATGTATAGCAGAACACTCGGAGTTATTTTCATCAATAAGCTATTTTACTACTATGCATTATTTTCAGTCATTTACAGTTCACCCTTGGTATTAGGAAATTTAAATACAAGATAACCCGATGGAGGAGCGGGGGGGGGTTGGCGCAGCGGATCGAGTCGGCGTAGAAGCTGAGGAAATGATGCAGCAACCGGGAGCAAAAAACAACTTGCAGGGCGATCACCTTGGTGCAGAAGGAGTGAGATGGACGGTGGCACCAAGGGAACTGAAGAGAGATGACACCGGCACAGGAGCAATACAGCCGTCCACAAGCGGATTTAACATAAAATATAAAACTAGATCAACAGCGCAGGTGTCTGGGTGGCTTACGAGCAGTAATGCTCTCTATGCCGGCGTCAGACTGTTGAATCGGCACTGGTAACGACACAGTTTTGCCTCTGGAATTTTAAACCAAACTCAGAAATTCACGCGAAGCGTGTTTGACAATGTCAGCATGGCCACCAGTGACTTGTAAAAATAGACGTAATTAAAGTCTGCCGTTGCAATTAATCTGTTCAACTGTAAAGCCAATCATTCCTCAATATTGCCCAACAGCACACCATCTAGAGCCTGTGCCCAGGTAGACCCTTAAGAGAAAATCGAGCGCGCACCGACAATACCGCTTGCAATCGACATCCCAGTACAACACGTGGCTCTGTGGAGAGACGGGGAATGGAAGCACACAAAAAAAAACCCAGCAATTGCAAGAGGTGCTGTAATAATGCACACGTATATTAAACACACAATCATGTTTAAACACACACGGCGCTGCCCTGAAGTGTCCGTGTTGAGTCTACTGTAACGCAAGGCTGCTGACAGACGAGCGGTGCAAGAGCTGAGAGAAACAAAATGTGACACCACAGACGGCGCGTTGCACGGCAAAGGGGTTCCACTGGCAAGCTCAGTGCTTTGTAATGTTTGTCGCTCTTTCTTGAATTTCGCTCGATAAATTACCGCTGGCCAACAGGTTCTTGGAACGCACAGGAGTTGGATAGAGATCACGGTCTATGTGGAGCATAATGAGAAATCGCAAAGTCAAACGTCTCGTCTCATCTCATTGTCAGAACTGCTTAATCCTGTAGAGGGTCGCGGTGAGCCGGAGCCTATCCCGGCATACACAGGGCGCAAGGCAGGGATATACCCACGATGGGACGCCAGTCCATCACCGGCCATTACGGGCCATTTAGTCTGTAAGCCAATTAACCTATACAGCAGCATGTTTTTTTGGACTGTGGGAGGAAACCGGAGTGCCTGGCGAAAACTCACACAGACACGGGGAGAACATGCAAACTCCACACAGAAAGGCACCCAAGCCAAGATTCGAACCTGGGACCTTCTTGCTGTGAGGCGACAGCACTACCCACTGGGCCACCGTGCCACCAAAACACGTTTCTCTACTAAATTAGTGAAAATTTTACAATCCTATGGCAGGGTCCAGTCTCCAATACTGTTGAACTATAGAGGTACACAATGCACTGACTGAAGCGCTAGATACATAACAGATGATCACAGTTCTTGTGGTGAATGTGTGACTGATGTAAATTATATTATTTTGGAAAGCTAACATTTGCCACAAATATAGGACGAGTCTATGCCTATGAGAATTCATTAACGCAGAAATGTTGACGTTAACCTCCAAACAGTACTGCATTCAGGCGGCATGATAAACCTGAAGTTGTACACTACTGTATGGCGCTCAAAACACTAACAAATATACCATCCCCATCACTGCCAAAATAAGTAATTCTCTCCACAAAGTGATACTCAAGCCAATAGATGCTCTCTCCACAAAGTGATACTCAAGCCAATAGATGCTCGGATGTGCACTACCCAGTACGATTACCTACGGAAATATACCATTACTGTACTGGACATACGCTGCCTAATATGTTAATGCTATAACATATCACTACCAAGACACAATGGCAAACCATAAAAATAGATTCAATATATAACGTTACATTTAGAACCAATTTACTCTTGAAAATGGCAATTAAAGAGACACAAATCATTTCAATGTTTTATCTTCATGATTAATAAGGTGTGAAAAAGCCATTGCAAGTAAATATTCATTACGTCATTGCCTTATACTGCAGTATTATGCTGGTGTAACCAGGAAGCCTTAGTAAGGCCATCACACTTACACAGTAGAATGTGACATTGCTCTAAGCCCAATGTAGGGATTTTCAAGCGCTTTTTTAGCATTGAGATTTTTGGCCAATGCCAATTGCAGTGTGATTATTTAGTTATTAGGGTAAAGCATACAAACTCCACATAGGGAGGCTGGTGGCCAAGTCTGGAATTGTGAACCCAGGAACTTCTTGCTGTGAGCAACCAGCGTTGCCCTGCACCATCGGAGCCTATCCGGGCAGACAGAGGGCACAAGGTGGGCCGATACTCAGGATGTGACGCCAGTACATCGCAGAGTCCTTTTTGGGGCAAATTATCTCAGCAGGCCAATTAATCCAGACCGCAACGTGCCTTTGGACGGCGGAGGAAACCGGAGTACCCAGTGAAAACCCACGCAGACAGGGAGAACACGCAAACTCCACAGAGAAAGCCACCCAAGCTGGGAATCAGACCCGTCACTGCGCCACCGCGCCACCCACATACACATAGTAGTTGCGAATGCGCTTGCAATGCGTATAATTTTAAACATGGACTTAAACACCACGGGTTATGCCCCAGCTAAACGAATATTGATATATGCCTAAAATATTCAACTCGTTTCAGAACTTGACATGTGCCTCCCTGAAGTTAACCACTTCAAATGAGAATAGGGTACAAGTGCGTCACGGGCCCTGGTGAGAAAACAGCTAGGGTGTGGTTATGGCCATCCTGTGCCCGCGTGGGTTTTCGCCAGGTACCCCGGTTTCCTCCCACCGTGCAAAGATACGCTGCTGCCTAGGTTAATTGGCCGGCTGAGTAAGTTACACTAAACATTGTGCCCTGCGATGTATTGGCGTCACATCCTGGGTATTCCCCCGCCTTGCCCCCCGCCGCCCCCCGGTCACCCTGTACAGGATTAAGCGGGTATTGATAATGAATGGATTACTTTTATATGCAGCACAGTATAGTAATACAGAAGATGCGTTACATTACATGCGCGACAACACACTATGTAGATCACACTTAGACAAAGTCAAAGATTTCCCACATAGCCTAAACAGACTGTTGGGGGGGGGGTGTTGTTGGTGGGTAGTGTGGTGCCCAGTGATGTGGGTGCGAATGGGATGTCGTGCGGGCTGGAGGTTGTCCAAGGTGACAAAGGATCAGTTGAGGTTGAGGATGAGAAAGTGATGGCGACAGAATGTGTGGTCGAATTCCCCCCTTCTCGAGAACGTAAACAACACGTGGTCTGGGGGGAGCACATAAGGTGAGACGTGGGGTGATGGGATTGGCTAGCGAACGTGGAGTGATGTCTCCTGGCTGGGTGACATCTGAGAGGATGTAGAGATGTGCGGAA
>JAZEWT010000027.1:1291812-1374399 GCA_036362905.1 Mordacia mordax
ATGAGCTCCACATGATCGCACACCAGAGCTGGGTCGATTCCTACAGGTATCGCATTTCATTCTTAGGATTCCGCCCGGGGCGATTCCTGCAGGAATCACGATTCTTCGATGGGTGCCACGGTCAACTGGTCGTGACCCATCAAACGGCCACGAGCGCCACCTAGTGGCCCGTGGAAACCACATCCAAGTGGGCCAAGAGAGCTTTGAGGTACCAAAGGTTAAGAACCCCTGATGTATGGGGTACTCCACCTACATTTGTGTGAGGACACAAGCATGTGTGAGCACTCAAACACTTGGTAGTGGCAACGGTCTGAGTGCCAGTTCTATTGTCCAAGTGACACCCAGGTGTGTTCCAAGTGATCCTGGTGGTCGTTCTGAGGGTAGTCTCGGTAGATACGGCAGTGTGAGCGTTCGGCCCAGTGATCTCAGTGGTAGTTATTATGGTTCCAGTCATTGTCAGTGTGCTTCCATTAGTCCAAGCGGCAGTCATGTTGGTTCCTGCTGTTCAAATAGTGGGACCCAGGGAAGCCACAGGAGCCTCGTGGAGTGCCAGCTGGGCTCAGCGAGAGGTCAGGTTGCAGATAGCAGCAATGTTTATACCCAAGGCTACATGTACACATAGCTGCGCCATATATATGCCAGGCCTAGGCTGTAGTCAAGGCTACACGTACACATAGCTGTCACGTGCATATGATGGGATATACACAGTGTATATTCTAGGCTCACATGCGTGGTCCGGTCTTGCGTGAATACCGTCGCTGATTCGGAGTGGAATCGGGCCAATTCACCACACAAGTAATAATAATAATAATTGCATTCATAGAGCGCTTTTCACCCGAGGGTCACAAAGCGCTGCACAGAGCTGCGGAAAGAACGGCGCGTCAACAACAACGACACAAGCAACAGCCGTCAATTGAATGGCGATGAAAAGGAACAAGGCAATGTTATTGCTTTGATGACTTGAACAAAACTGTCGAATGAATACAAACGCGTCTTTGAACACAAACGAGACGGTACAGATGAGATGACAATTTAGTCTTGAACTAGATCGCAGGGCAGCAATACGACAACTGATTGAAATGCCAAGGGTGGGCTGTGGGAGAATCATTAATTATATATACGGATAAAATACCCACAGGGCACATGAACACTGTCCATACATAACCTCTTCCAACACATGTTTACACAATATGGTCGTACAAATCATAAAGTGAGATTTGGACGACGACCCAATAATAAACAAAAATAAATGGCCTGCTTTTGTGAAATGACGTCGCAGGGTAGTGTTCCAATGCGCACACAATGGCTCGGTTTGGTAATTTCCCCGTGGGAATTCAGAGGTAAGTGCCTGGACACAGGAATCAAACCTAAACATTGAGGTGGCAAAGCGCCATGACCACTGAGCTGCCGAACCACCTCCATCGGCGTACGCGTTTATGAAAAGCGACGATATCGATACGCGTACACGCGCGCACGTGGACAGTTTTTGGTTGTTGACGGTGGCCCATGGGTAGTGCTGTCGCCTCACAGCAAGAAGGTCCCGGGTTCGAATCTCGGCTCGGGTGTCTTTCTGTGTGGAATTTGTATGTTCTCCCCTTCTCCGCGTGGGTTATCGCCGGGCATTCCGGTTTCCTCCCACTGTCCAAAAAATATGCTGCTGCATAGGTTAAATGGCTTGCAGACTAAATTGCCCGCAGTGCCCGGTGATGGACTGGCGTCCCGTCGTGGGTATTTCCCTGCCTCTCGCCCTGTGTCTGCCGGGATAGGCTCCGGCTCACCGCGACCAGGTACAAGACTAAGCGGTTTCTGACAATGAGATGAGATAAGAGCAAAAAAAAATCTGTGCAATGGAAAATAAAGTCGATATGGGCGGTGTAGCACATTTAGCATATTTGTAGTTCAGAGTTTGGGGGGAGGGAGACAATGGCTTAATGTAACTGGGAGGTTAACATTGTCACGGTAACATAGATACCCACGTGTAACTGGAAGGTTAAAAGAACGTGAGAGGTAGGTATCAGCTTGGGGAGGGCTACATCCAGCGGTGCATTGAATATGGCTCACGGTGATGGCTTAATGTGCACAATACTGTTTAATCCAAGAGACTACGGACGACTGTTTAATCTACATAATGCGGTGATAATACGGGAACAATAAACCAAGACCTTAAATGAATAACACTGAGGGTATTGTGTTATCTCCGTTGTCAAACATCTCATCTCATTATCTGAAACCGCTTAATCCTATATAGGGTCACGGTGAGCCGGAGCCTATCCCGGAAACACAGGGCGTGAGGCAGGAATACACCCGACGACGGGACGCCAGTCCATCGTTGTCAAACATACAAAACGAGTCTATATGATTGTTGGCTGGCATTCGTAAGCTGGTATGAATTCATGGAGGCAAAAATCTGTTTTGCAAGGCTGTCCTGGTCTTGAAAGGGCTATACTGCAAGGATATACGATGTGACAGGTGTGTACAAAATAATGCAAGCACATTTTCAAGCGCAAAAAAACATTTCGTATAAACTGCGTACGCGTATCAAGAAAATGCTGCAAAGAAAAAAGTGAATAGTAGAAAAATAGAGTTTTAAAATATTAAATCTGATATGTGCCCAATTACATGCTCTTATCAACAATGCGAAGGACGTGAATTAATCGTGTGTGCGGCAGTTATGTCCATATGTGTGTCTGCGTGGAGGAACCACTTCCGTTCAGTGGCACACGTTTTTAAAACTCAGCAAGATAGATGGATGGTTGTTATTATTATTACAGCAGAGAGTACCCAGAGAACTTGCAAGCTCTAGATGCTGGACTCCTGCGACACAATAAACGCCCTAACAGACCAACGTAACATCTCAAGTAAATGCAGGAGGAAGCGCCACCATTGCTATTTTTTATTTAAACAACATCATTGTCTTGGTCAGTCTACTGCTGGATGAAGGCCTTCCCAAGCCAATGTCCCAGTCCACCTAATGTCTGAACAAGAGCGGATGTCATTGCTTTATCGCCTCGTGGGTGTCCTCTTGCATACATTCCGTTCCATGGTTGCCACTCCCATCGGTAGTCTTAATCTTTCATCATCATGACCTTTCATTCTTTATATTTGTAACGATGTATCTTTGATGACTTTCAAGCAATCTATGGGTTTCACATTCGAAGCTACAACACCAGACAAATGAGAATTTACACTAAAATTTATGTCGCGATATTTTACTTTTGCAAAGGCATTATTAATGTTGGTCGCAATGCTAACATTTCCGGCAGGGAGTAGCGGCGAACAACTAACATCCTATAAGATTACAACAGGTTTTACCGTATCTGGCGATTATGCAGGTGTGAAGATCTTAACACCTGCATAATCGCCAGTTATGCATAATCGCCAGTTATGCAGGTGTTAAGATCTTAACACCTGCATAATCGCCAGATACGGAAAAACATGTTGTAATCTTATATTTGTATACTGGCAAAAAAGTACCCATAGAACTAACATCCTGCAACCATCTCTACTCTCGACACGATGACCACCAATTTACACAAAACGGCTCTGTTGATCTTGGTTCAATTCGTTGATTGATTGACAAACTATTGCAGCATCGACTCCTAGAATTCACTCACACCACTGATAAGTCGTCTAGTCCCACCATTCCACGATCACCACCTCGTGGTCCGTGCAGACCAGACACAAGTGGGCCTCGAGGTGCAAAAGGCTGAGAACCCCCCCCCCCCAATGCCTGCACACAATGGGCAAGTTACTACTTCAACTTTCAACTCAGGATCCTATCCCGTTTTCCTCAATTCTATTTTAAAATGTGAAAAGTACAAACATGCAAATGCGTAACGATAAGAAGGCCGGCAGACTGGAGATAATAGGGACATGTTTTAAATATAAATAACTTGTTTTCCTTTAGTCCGAACACGGACTCTCCGGATTATTTTCACCTGTCCTTGGCATGTTTCAGCTTGCCCTGGGGGTCAAGCGCAGGCGATGTTTTCCCGAGCTACAGTGTATATTTTTACTGCAGCTTTCACACAATGAGCCATAAAATGTTTCATATGGCCACTCACGACTCTTAAAAGTCTTAAAATGCTATCTTTTTTTATGTGATAGACACCATGCACACCATGCACTCTTCCAATGACCGCTGTACAACAATTCAAAACATAGAGGAAAATAATCCACAAAGGAACCCCGTACAGCCTTTAACAGACTGTTAGCGCAATTCTGTTCGCGAGCACCTATGAAGGCCGGTACAGCACACCCGGAGGTGGGTGGCCAACACCAGGCCTATCCGCCTTTCTCTCTCTAGCAACGATATTTTACATACCACACTAGATTCCAGGTTTCAGGTCCAATCGACCTAGGGGAGGCCTAAGACCAGTTCATATAATGGTCAATGAGCGTAAATCTTAACTCTGGAGGCTGGGCTCACTGTGCAGCGCACTGACCTCTGCGCTACCGTTCCCCACAAAACGCGCACACGTGTACACCTGCACACGTGCACACGTGCACACTTGCACACGCACGCATAATCACAGAGGGACCCACGTTTCAAAATGTGCAACGTCAAATACAAAAAACTACGACGCAAGTACTGTTTACGAACGACAACCAACAGACGGAGTTACTGATGGCGGTGGAAGTGTGTAAAATAGAATCAAGCGCATACTAGCAAGCAATAAATATGCTCATAAGGAAACAGATAATAGATTAATAGCGCACTTATCACTTATGAATGTGCATAATAGCCTGAACCAGCACCGTGTCACATTTCCAGACACACGTGCATTGCAAACAACAAAGGCTCCTTCCTCCATGTAAGTATGTCTTTACAACTGGCCTTATGCAACAATAAAATATTACACGTACTGTATCTGTAAACTCTGTATAGATAAGACAAAGTTAATGTATAACCATCATGGGCATGGACCAAGGAATAACCAGTGATTATCTTTAACGAAAAAGTGTTCCGTAGCATGGAGCGAACAGCCAAAGTGAACGCTGTACTTTCAAAGGCATCCGCTTTATAGGAAGCAGAAAAGCGGTAAGAGCTCTCCTAATCACAAACTGCGTGGCAGAGATATTGAAGAAGGGCAGAATGATCTCAACCTAAAAGCAACAAAGAAGGAGCGACCTCTCTTCGTGCACCTTGTGACAGAAGTATTTTCAGACCGGAGATGACAGTAAATGCTCAAAGGGAGCAAAAAGCAGTAGCAGAGATCAAGAATAGTTATTTTTTTTTTCACAATAACAGAAAAGTTGCCATTGCCATTCAAGCTACTTTGGCAATTCAATTTGCAAACGTGTTTCTCAGCCTGTCAAGATAGAAAACTCTAGGTTGGATACCAAGTGGACTAATCCACAAACTGGCGTGTTGTCACAACCACGGTTGTTTTTTGGTCTTTCTATTTCACCTACGGGCGCGCAGAACCCTTCTAAATATAAAGTGCGGCCAAAACACTGGGCGATGCTTGCTTGTGAGACCGTTGCGGTTTTGGCCGACAGAGAGCTTTCCTTCCCATGGCTCGCCGGATGGGAACTGGGCGTGCTGGCCGCCCGTACTGAATGGGGCACACTTTTAGAAACCTTTGCTCCCAAGCTCTGGGCCCGTTAGCCATGGCCAACCCCCCGCCCGTCGGTGCACCGCAGCGTCATTAGACTGAGCCATTTCCGACTGTTTACTCGGGTGAACGGGTGCAAGAAGAGGACTGGACGAGAGAAAGGCCCATTGCCTCGAACGTTAGCTTTGTGAGTTCTTTTTGATTGGTCCGAGGCAATGCAAATGAACACCGCGGGACTGAGTTCATCGACGTACGCAGGAATGGTGTCCCACCGTGAGACACAACTCGTTAACGTTCAGATGTTTTGGGGCATGTGCTGTTTGTAAGTGAATAGAGCGGCTAGCGCTAGACGGTGGCATAGTTGTGAAAGCGCCCGATCATTTGTTTCCGTAGCGCTGCTGTTGACGCACAACAGATGCTTGCTTTCCCACGCTGATCTTTCGGGATGGCCGTGTCGAGCGCTCCCCCATTTTGTCCTTCGCGTGGTTTCGCCTCCCCACACTTGGAGACACCCTCAGGTGTCGAGACTGAGTGAAATCTGAGACGGTCCCGAAATAACGGCTTTGAAAAGCAATCATCTGGTGTTGTGTGTCAATCATCATGCACCGAGCCGTGAAAACATACATCAGTACACAACAGCAGGTATACACTTTAGGCCGAGGTAACCTACGGTATAATTTTGCATTGTCTGACGTTGCGCTTTGGTCACTAGAACTATAATATGTACAGTTTGTTTTTTTCCATACGAACAGATTACGTACGCATTTAACGCATAAGCATATCAAGTCTCATGGTTTATCAGGGCAAGTATTATTTATAAGTACCCACGGTACTTATTAAAGGCTGGCATGGCACAAGGCCGGTTGTCTGGCCAGGAGCCCACACAGCCACCTTTGTCTCGCCAGTACAGATGCTTGACACCACACCAAGTAGTCATTCGAGACTGAGCCAATGGTAGGAGTGCCAAGGCCTACTTCAGCTTCAGATTAGAAACTAATATTGTGACAATGCATCACCGCACACAAACATAACATATATATGGATAACAATGTCAGTAATGTACAGTATGATTGCACATCTTGGTGCACACTTTCAAACTGAGTCCTTTATCCATCCACTGAAAGGCTGGTTAAAGATCACATTTCACTAATGATAGCCATCGTCAGGATTTAAACTCACGCAGAGTCTAGTGCACCAAAGAGTGAGCCACAGATCCACCCCACTGTATATCTTGTCTCATCGCATTGTCAGAAACCGCTTAGTCCTATACAGGGTCGCGGTGAGCCGCAGCCTATCCCGGCAGACACAGGGCGCGAGGCAGGCATACACCCACATATCTTGTGCGCCACTGTAACGCAACTTGCAGTGTGTGTGTGTAAATAATAGAACGGCATTCAACGGTGAGTGGTGAGCCTTTCCTTAATAACGCATAAACAGCTGACAGCCCACTGAGACAACGTGCTTCTTGTGCAAAAGGAGGTCGGGTGAACTGGGAATGTATACAGCCACCAAGGACTGAACCCTCTTTACATTACGTTCCAGCATTTGCTGTGCTGTGGCCCATAGCCTACAGGGATTATAGGCGGTCAGGCGTGGTGTAATGCAGCCCGGCCAAGCTAAACTCAATCAAGTGCTGCTATTAAATAACACTTGCCACTTCAGCCTTGCAAATCAGCTGTCTTCCGAACGCTGCACAGTCATCGTTTGCCTTTAACAGAACAACGCTTGGCACGATTTCGAATTTACGTGCAAAACTACCGGGCCATAAAACACAATCTCACAAACAAAATGTGCACAACACGTAGAGTGCTGTAAAATAAAACAAATATATACATACGGAAATACTTCTATAGAAAAGATTCGGTCGTATTGCGGCATAACACACGAATGCAATACATGTTTTGAAAGCCCTATAGTGTCAAATAATGCCACGGTTGCTAAAAATCACACTCGAAGGGAAGCATTTACCAACGTAACAGATTATATAATCAATCAGATTCGTAGCAAAACTCTGTACAGTGCATGTACAGTACCGCATTTAGCGAGTACTACACACACTATTAAAAAAAAAGCTAATTTCAAAAACACTCTCTTAAATATACATAATCGAAGACGTTTCAGGAACTGAACCTTCTGCATAAATAGACAAGACACAGAGAGCTTTAACAAGGGTTGCAGACCGCAAGTAACACCATGGGTCCATTTGAGAATTTTAAAGAAACGTTCCTGAAACCAGTTTGTAAACAAATGAGAATAGTTCCCTCATAGTAGCTACTGAGTCCCAAATACTCAGACTTGCAGTACTACTTACAGTACTGTACTACACTGTAGCGGAATAGTGTCATGTGCATATACAGTATGTACTATAAACTGCATACTCGGTGAGTTTATACAGTGTGCACATAGAGGCATTGCACGTTTTATATCGTACAACAACACCTATAGATGGGTATATGACGCCAATATCTCCGTATCCATATAGTATATCACTGCGGTAAGCGGAATTTAATGATATTTAAGTATGCTATAACGGTGAATACATTATGCATGTAAACAGCACACGTGCAGATATAGAGCGTGGAGTCAAATAAGCTTATATATGTCGTTGCGTTGATCAGTGCGAACGATTGTTTATTTTCGCAAGAATCCCGGATTCAGGGCTTACAAGCTCACTGGCAATGTTCTGCCATGATAATCAACATCAAGGAGTAGACAAAAGCTCTGGCCTCGTATTGTCCTCTCAATGATTTTGCAAACAATCGAACATTCCATCACACTGCAGAGTCCCATGCCAGCGTGCGCCGTGGTGTTCGTCGTGTGCGAGAGAGCTTTGGCCGTCCCTATTGTCTGTGCGAGCGGCCGCGTTAACAATAGCCACAGCCTTTAAGACGTGTTTATTTGGCGGATTTTATTATTTCATTTCATTACATTGTTTAGAGAAATCCCACTGTCGCATTCGATCGAAACGGTGCTGCCAGCAAGACGAGAATTAAGTCAATGCGCAAGTGCGTTTTGGATAAGATCCAAACGTTCACCCCATTAACACATATTTTTCTGCTGACATTATAATCAGTGAAGGTTTATATTTCGGTGTCTTGATATTGAGCTGAAATCACGAGCCAGTATTAACATTAAATTACATTCAATGCAAACGTTCTGAGCGTAATTATTAATCATAATCCCACCATTACAATGCTCACAACAATTATTTTAATAAATTCACTCACATCTAATTCAAGAGTTCAGCTCCATTCGATTATGTAAGATGTTTCTGCAGGGCATGTGAATTATTATGCATAGAATTATCGACTATGATGCTTACTTTGCGATTGAAAAACTTGAGTGAACATAGCATAACGAAAATGCAGCATGTAAATCAATTAACGCGACCCCCACTGCTCGTATATCCCGTCGTCATAATTAACAATATTAATAATTATTACGCTGCAATTATGACAGTCCGCACACGTATTTTACGCAAAGGAGACGAATTTAAAAAAAGGAAAAACATTACGTATTACGTCAATATATTTGTTTAATCAAAGGCAGTTGACTTGAGAAAAAAACACCATTCACAGCGGTGAAGAAAATTAGTTATGTTCAAGACACCTTTTGTAAAGTAATTAAAGTGTTATTTTACTAAGCGCCCTGACGGGAGTCACAATGCAAGTCCATTCATGCACTTGACAAAACTGCTCAACTCTGAAAACATCTCCTCGCTAATCCCACACTCCAGAGAACACTTTTACTTGCGACACACGTGAGCTTATTCATTTTACTTGAATCGCATTTTGTTCTACTTCGCATAAGCCGTCACCATTAAGACCGATCTCGCCTGAAGCCACTGCGGGAAGCCCTCGCTAGGCTCCCGGCGGCGGGTGCCAGTTCATGTGGGCGGCCCGCGCAAGGTTGCAGCTAGCAGTGGAGCGAGCATGTCACATCGTGCTCATTGTTTCGCGCGTCCGGTGCCCGACACTCACCCGATAGACGTGGCCTGGATGCTCTTTTGCAGCGTGGCCAGGTCGACGTCCAGAGGCGCCGCCGTCAGCGAGAGGTCACTGTCGAGGAGTGAATGTTCTTCCATGACTGCGGATTGACTTCGAGGGATCGGCGGGTGAAGAAGACCTCTCGTCCTCCGCTAACCCACGAATGCCACAACCTCTCCTCAACCCCCCCACCAACCCCGACGCCCTCGAGCTTAGCCTCACAAAGCGGCCAGGGGAGGCACAAAGCGGGTCACGCCGCTTGGCCTAGGCTCCTACGAGGGACCTCGTGCTAGCCTGTTCTCCCTTGGTCGCCTATGGGCCCCCGACACCGGCTGCTCCGTGTTTCCGCACTCCTCGGCAGGGCTCTCCACCAACCCTGAGCTCCCCCGGACCTCCTCGCCCAGCCACCCGGCCTCCCCGCCTCGCTACCCAGCCTCGCACGCCAGCCGGGGTGGCCCCCGACTGTGCCTGCGACACCCAGTCCTGCAGGTTCGCGGGACAAGCGGGTGTGCAGGATGGAGCGAGGCCTCTTTCTTTTTCACTTTTAAACGTCGCCCGCCGCAGATTTCTCCTCTCTTGACCGGGCCGATCCCAGGTCCCCCTGGCCCGTCATTGCGCTTCTTGTCCGGGCACAGGAATGCAAGCGAATGTCGGGTCTTTTAACATGCGCCGCGGACAATTAGCGGCGTCGAGTCCGCGCTCCTCCACGCACAGTTCGTACAGACAACTGCCCCGATGCTATAGCACAGTCACGAGACCCGTGTCTTTCTCAATGTCTTTTGACGTCTCCCCGCATCGGCCTTAAAACGAGGCGCGCACGAAAATAAAACTTTTGTTATTCGTGCCCTCGTCTGCCTTCACGTGGTTTCCCCACATAGGAAGAGCGAGCTCGCAGCTCTGCCAGACGCGAGCCTACCAACCGGACCACTTCTCGCGGGGGGACGGGGGGACGGACGACCTGCCGTCGATTGTTAAATTACCAAGCAACGCGCTCGATCGACGAACACACGTGAAAGTATCCACGCGGTGACGACCATAATATTACTTATGAGGTCAATGAAGTAGCCGCTGCGTTGTTCGAATGCAGGCGCTTGACGCCCGCGAGTTGAGCGCTGACCGCCCCCCCCCCCGCGGCGGCGGAGAATGTGGCAGCCCGCGTGCGCGGCGCAGGGGGTGGGGGCAGTGCGTGCACACACACACACACGTGTGCTCCTCTGCGAAACATGTGTGTGCGCGCGCGCGCGTTTTTTTCTCTCTCGCTGCTTTGTTTACGCACGCGTGGAAGTGCACGGCACAATGCCAGCACGTGTGCCGTGCACAGCGTACGATGCCGCGCCGAGCGCGTACGTGCGCACACGCTCCATGGTGCCGAATGAAAACTGTATCTTGACTTTATTAAAGCGCTAAGTTCGTCTTTAGCAAATAAAAACATGCGCTACATAATTAGCTTACGTACATATCACGCACAAACGTATACAACATACCATTAGATTTTTTTTTAAGGCATACTTGCGTGTGTTATGTATTGACTGAAATGTAAATATTGTACACATATAGGTGACACGTGTTTAATGGTTATGATATACGAGCGGTAAAAAAACATCACGTTTCTCTTGCCATTGAGTCTGATCCGCAGCGCACGTTGTTATTATTATTAGACACCGCTCACACAGCAAGGTGGACATTCCCTTTCATGTGTCAATCTCAACATTGTTTGCACTGCTGCCGCTTCTGTCCGTGGACCCCCGCGGCTTCAGTTTTCACCCCTCGCGTAAATAATTTAAAGACAAAGTAAATAAGCGTTGTCACTCACACCGCGGCTGTGGTCCAGCGACACCCGGCGGGTTGTTTACGATCGCCATGGTTACCGCCTCGTGACGTCACCACCCAAGCGGGGCAACATGGCGGACGGTGCGAGACGCTCGCTCTCGGCGAAGGTGAACGGAGTCGCGTTCGCGCTGTCGTCGCCGCCGCTGCGATCGCTCACCGATGCACTCGGCGCGCCGGGTGCGCGAGTGGACGGGCGCCACTGCGCCGCAATCGCGCCCGTCGTCTGCAAGGCGTGAGGCGGCAACTCATTCAAACGCGGCCTTCCGCAGGCCCTGCGTACAGTGCACCGGGTGCGGGGGTGAAGTGATGTATCGAGGGTGTTTATGCGTAACTTATCGTTATGGGGGAAAATAATAGGACCGTTGTATTTAACACCGCCTATGTTATTAGCCATTGTTTTAAAAACAACACGCAAATGATGTGTATAATAATGCGTACACACTATTCTACATTCATATACAGTACCTACTCATATGTTCGCGACCATTGTGCTTTGTCTTGAAAAGAACCACCGAAATAGATTAACTAACGATTGGCACCGAAGTATATTGTCTGTAATCAAGTGCCTCGCCCATCTCATATACGGCGCAGCGGTGCTCAGCTGCGCACATTACCGTAGCAGGGGTCAGTATTGATAGGAACGATAGGCTAATCAATTGATTCTCAACCTTTTGTACTTTAACACCCACTTAAGTATGGTCTTAGCGGACCACTAGGTGACGCGCCAAGCCCACTGATGGGTCGCGACTTTACCGGTGGAGAGTTGCGCGGCTAAGCTGATGCCAGAGGAGTTAGTGTGAAATAAGCGCTCAAATGCCATTGCCACCCAGCTGGAAATATACAGGACTTTACGTAATATATACTGCACAACTATACCGTCCTTAAATAGTTCAAGCAAGCGGAAAACCCATTGAAAGGAACCGCGTGTTTAATAATTAAAATATAAAACAGTCGTGGAATAATGTATTGATTCTTCAATATCGATTCCAAAGCTCACGGTAAGTGCATGCAATGGATTTTGTTAGAATCATTGTATTTCACTTAACGTACAGTCAGGTGGGTGCAATAAACAATAGGTTCTCGTGACCTTTCAACCACCAGAAGTCGCTACATTTAGCACAATATAAAGCAAAGCGTATCGAATCTTTACAAAGGAGTACAAATCGTTACACACCTATTAAATATCCGTGTGTATCTCTCAACACCCAGGTGATAAGGTCTCTGTGAAGTCTAAACAGTTCTATTTTTGAGCATCAACAAAGTAGTGTCAGGTCAATGTTCAAGATTGGTATCAAAAGTGAATCATTGTATTTTGTTACGTAAACGCTTGATTAGATAACTTAATTATTAACTTTTAAAAATATAAACAATCTGCGCGTTGCGTGTTCTGCAGATACTGTAACTCAACAGACGTGACATACATATGGGGGCATTGGCGGTCAAGACGCCAGAGATGTAGGCGAGGTTTTAAATAAGCTTGGTACTGCCCTCTAGTGGATATGGTAGCTATTGCAACAACTAGCGACATGTGGCTACAAACACGTGCTATGTTTCACGCTTACAGCGCTCAATACAGTACAGAGAAGACTACCTTTTCTCGTCGAAACCTCATAAGAAAATGTCGTCATTAGTTTATGTTGTGTAGATAACGTGGGTTGACTGAGCCATATCTCATATTGCCAGTAGGTTTCAGAAAATACAATTTCTAATTTGGTGAATGCCAAAATCATACCCTCATCGTCCTTGTATACAAGGTGCAAATAAATATGTTCACATATTCCCCAATAGCCTAATTATAATTAAAATCATACATATGTACTTGGGTTAGTGTTGTAGTCAGAAAATTAGTGAATTCTGATGTAACCTTAACCTAGTATTTTATAACTAATAGATTGGTATGATTACTTTATCAATAGAAACACATTTTTTAAGGCCAATGTTTACATATAAATGTGTAAATATATCAGCATTATCTCATTATCTGAAACCGCTTAATCCTGTACGTGGTGGCGGGGTGCTAGAGCCTATCCTGGCAGACAGAGGGCGCAAGGCAGAATTATACCCAGGATGTGACGCCAATACATCGCAGGGCAATCGAGGCAATATTCTCAGCAAACTAATTAACCTAGGAATCATTGCGTCTTTGGACGGTGGGAGGAAAACGGAGTACCCGACGAAAACTCGCGCGGACACAGGGAGAACACGCAAACTCCACACAGAAAGGCACCCGAGCCAAGAATTGAACCCGGGCCCGTCTTGCTGTGAGGCGACAGCGCTGCTCATTGCGCCACCGTGCCATCCATATCTCAATTTGTACACTGTGTATTAGCAGCCTCCATATTGTGAAAGCACGAGTTCGTCATGTAAACATATATTTCTCAAGACCACAAACAGAAATGAGCATCTATTTCACATGAACTTATGTAAGCACATTCGCAATTAATCATACATACAAGTACAGTTCCCGTAAATGTGTGTGTGCACATGCTGTGTTGGTTTTCCTTTTTAATATAATCCCGCTGGGCCGTACTGCATGGTATTTTTGGAAAGGTCTCCCTTGTGAGAAAAAAAAACACTGTGGACCATCACCTGAGTGTTAATAAATACAGGCAACGATTGTAAATGTTATTTTTTACCGAATGCCTGTAAAGTATCAAGCAGATTCTTTGATAAAATGCCTGGACAATTTTGTTGTAAATGACAGTGTCTGCGCAATGTGCTTGTGCTGCCCTGAATGCAGACCAGAAAGCCACCAGCTCAGAAAACTGTGCCTCGGGCAGCCTCTGCACAACCTAAAAAAGCAACACCAAATACCCTCCTTGCGATGGAAGAAGAGTACAAGTATGTGTGTATATTTATAGGCGAATGCTCAAGCCTATTATATTTCATGTTATGGTCATTGAGCAATGAAGTCCCTGTAATGAAACTAGAATTTATCAATCCACTATTATTAAATTGGTTAACTTAGTGCTTGTTTATATTTATTTAAATCCACGTGTAATTAAAAGTCCCCCAAGTTAGTGGTTGTCAATACCAATTGCCTGTTTATGGTCACTACATTTTACTTTAGGATATAAGCATTGGTGATTATGATATTGGTGATCATATTTGTAATTATGATGCCGATGATGATATAAATGCTCACGATGTGTTCGTAATACTGTTAATGTTCATGGCGATTGCTGTTGTTGTTATATGTGCTGTATAGGCGGCGCAATGATGAGCTCGAGGCCAAAACAGCAGTGCTGGTTCGGCAAGCTGAGGCTGTGATGGTGCGTGCCCTTCAACAAAATCTACAACAAATGTTACTTCCATTGTAATGATGTAGGTTTTCACGGCTCGATGCGTGATGATTGCTTCGAAAAAAGCTGCTCTCTCGGGACAGCCGCGTCGATCGCTCCCTCTCCCGCCATCCAGCGACGTTTCGGCTCACACGTTAGAGGCATCCTCAGACGCAGTGTGCTTGTGTCGTGTGTGTGTGACTCCTATTTATATGTAGGTACCATGTATATGTTGAGTCACCTGCACAGAGTTGCTGCATTCCAGGATCAATGAACGACTGTCGGGGTCCACTTGAAAGGGTTCCATTGTCCTGCTCACACCCTGGAATCACATTAACCCCATCTTGTTCCACCTATGACTAATCTCCTAGTTTGCATCTCATGAAGGAAGTTCCCAGACACGTGGTTATTCCCCTCTGATTAAATAAAATATGGCAGTAACACTAAGGTTGTAATCAGTAGTTTCTTCAGTAAAAGCATCAGTAACAACAGCTAAGCATTGATATTGCATTGCCCTGAGCTGAAGGCCTTTTGGCAAAATCTAGCTAACACTGACAATAAGGCTCAAAAGAAAGCCATGTCTGGTGTGGGCCAATTAGTTTGAAGGACAATGCATACGTTATCACAGCTTCCTGTTTGCATATTTCGCCACAAATATGTGTGGCTTTTGCAAACTAGACAGTTTGTGAAAGGTGTCTATTTGGTGTTTTAAGACCTTAACACCTGTATAATTCCCAGACATGGTAAAAACCTTTTCTACTCTTTACAAAATAACAGCTAGGTTATTTAATTGTTTCCAGCAACTTGCCATTAAAAGGTGGCACATTAACTTATATTCCTCTGGGATCACCAACAGTGGTCCAAGGTAGAGACTAGCCACTATCATGGGAATGCAGAATATCCACCACTGCCTTAGAGCCCCAACACGATTGCTTAAATAAAGACATTGACAACAATTATATATTCGTAACTAATAATACATACAAATATAAATCTGGTCCAAATGGATTTTTCACGAATGCAGGCAGGGAAAAATAATCCTCATCCCAGATTTTTCATACCTGGGTGAACAAATTTATGGTAAATGTAAGTATATTTTATTAACTGTGCAGAGTATTGTTTATGGTTAATAATGCACAGACCACTTTCAGTTATTTTCTGATGCACTGTTGAATAACAGCCTCTATATACCTTTTGGTCTTAAGTGTTGTTTGACCAGTCTTGATCCAGGCTGGTTGCGAAGGATATTCGTTAAATATCCTGCACCACTGATGTGAGCGATGTTTGGGAATCGTACTCAGGCTTTCCGTGTTCGTAGCATATTTCACCAACTGCTTTAGCATTGCTTCCCAAATGTACTTTGAATGTTTCTAGAGCTACACGCTGCATTTACTTATACTCTAATGCTTTTAATGCCATGCAGTGTGTCTTGTAGCTCTCTAAGCAACCTCCATACGCAGGGACGGCTTCTTCCTCTAACATGTGTGCTGTTTCCATGATCAACAGAAACATTTCCAAGCCATCTTAGGCCATTATTGGCATGGCCCATCATGGATATTTTTTGCCCCAATGCTTCATGACTGCGTGGCTTATGTGGGCTTAGCCCTTCCCTTCCATGTCACCCCCCCCCCATCCTCTCGCCATCTGTGGCCCCCCAGGTCTCAACTAAGTGTAGTCACAGCTAAAATCGGGTAGCTCGTTTTGTAAAGCAAGCCCAGTAAACCTGAGTCGTCACACAGCCTGGCTCCAACTGGGTTGGGCCACTAAGGTTGCCCACTTTGCAGATTAGGCTGTCTGCTTTTAAATGGGTATGAGAACTTGGCACGAGCAGCAAGTTGGGAACTTTGTGTGTGTTTGGTTTATTTTCGACTATAGAGTGCTTTGTTTTTTTTTACGTATGGTGCATATGTGTGGGATTGTACAGAAGGAGCAAGAAGAGCTTCTTTCCAAACCTATCCCTACCCATTTGAGGCTTTCTGCATACAGTGACATAGGAGACAATGAAAATGACCAAACATTGTTGAGGTAAGAGATTTCTATTAATTACCCATATCCAGCCAGCTTATCACAGTCGTTTAATTTTAGATTCATTGTAATTGTCTCGAATTTAGACGATTCAATCAGCCTTCGTATTGAATGTGTAAACATGCATTTTGCACATATTTGTAAACGCCCGCCGGTAAATCGAAGCTGATATCAAACGATGCACACTGCTCGCTTCACAATGAGTTCACCTGAGGGAGATGTTGACCATATTGCTTCACCAGTGTTTCGCCCGTGTTTCTGCATGACTCTGATCATCACATTCTCAACATTCAGTCTCTAACCTTTACACTTTGTACAGTGGCAGGGTTTTTACCTCAGGCTCAGTCTCCTTGCAGGAGCAGCTGCCTGAAGCACCGAAACAGGTAATTTTGTGCCTGCAAATCAAACCCCAATTTTGTGTGATTTTAGTGAACGTTTTATCCAATTATTTTTCTCTATATATATATATATATCAGGTCCCCCTGCAATGTGTGTTTCATAAAGGTAACCAAATCAAAGAAAGAATCGAAAACAACTCAACTGCGGAGACCGGTTTCAGCGAGGAAGATAAAGTAAGTTCTAACTCAGCCTTGAGTCTCCTTGATTTACAATGTCTCAACACATCTGACCAATAATGCGTTGATTGCAACATTTCTGAAACATGCATACCTTAATCTTTTTCCACTATACTTCAACTTATTTCCTTTATAGACACCTGCTCATCTGAGCATCAAATAAATAAATAAATAGATCATGCTTTCGGGTGGTCTTGTTGATATATTTGTAACTCACTTTCCATCAATATCTTTTTACTCTGATTTATTTATAGATATTTTTCTGAGGCTGCGTTATATATGGCCACATTTTTGTTCCGGAATCCTTTACCACCCAACACAGCCAAACAAATTATCATATGTACACACGTTTAATATACCAATTGTTGTTTCAATTGACCGGTAAATTGAAAAGTAATTTTCACAGTTAAATATCTTAACCGTGTTCTTTTTTGTATGATAACTTTCATTACACTGATTGTTTATTTCATGTACTTTTATAACATGCTGGTCTCCCCTTTGGTATTGAACATAGCTTGAATATATCTCGAGCAGAGTAAAACAGCTTCAGTGACGATTTAAATTAACTGAAATAACCCTGGTATTGTATCAGAGCAAGGACCCCCGGATCCAAAAATGCTGCCGATGATGTCGCTGTGCCTGAAGATTTCACCAACAACTTCTCTTTGGCCAAAACCATCACAAAAATTGAGGGCACGCTCGGAGATAATTTACCACTCGCTGATGCCGACGATGACATCATGCCTAGTGCAGCCAATGAGATGGGAGCAGGTACAGTTGATCAATGACACACAGGCATATGTAGAGGTGCTTATGTATAAAAAGCACTGCAAAGATACCTATCTACAAAGGTGTACAATTGTGTACCGCACATAGAGTTGTGTATACACGTATAAACACACAGGCACCAACGCGTGTGACTGTATTGATATGTGTGAAAAGTATGTGCTCAAACAATTATTCGTTGCTCCAGTTTCCTTGCCATCAGCAAAGGTGACTCTTCTCACATGCACTGGCACGCATTTTTTATTTGTGTGCCCTTGAATACGATGCACTTTGGATTTAGGTAGCATCAAAAGACAGATACATTTTAGACTCTGTGCGGGCCCGACCAGAGGGCATGATAATATAATTGGCAGTGAGGCATGTTCCGTCAGCACTTGTTGGGACAAGCGGGGAGATTTGTACACCGCTCACTCATTGCCTATACGATTACTCAACATGATCTCTTGTGAACATAAATTATGACCAGTATCTGCAGTGGTCACGTCTACCAATTACAGTGTATGCAAAGCCATTATATCCATTCATAACTCATGCTCACACATGCACTTCATTGAACTCATCGTGAACTGAGGAATTGATATTAATGCATCAATGGCTACATTATTGTCTGTCACAGCTTGACTTGATGCAGTCTCATCCAGGATTGGTTCAAACTTCCCCAAGATAAACAGTCCTAGAGATGTGATCACTTTGAGACGGTGTATAGATTCAAGGCAGAGTTGCGATTATAACAGGCGCAGCCTCCTGTAAAGGTAAGAATGGGAGTTGCAGGTAGAAGGTTTCGATTTGCACTCAAAGCCCGTGTGTTGTGGCTTCTTTGCTGCCGCATGTTTTTCAACATCCAGAGGCACAAATCCGCTTCTTGAAGGCCAAGCTTCGGGTGATGCAGGAGGAACTGGACAGACTCTCCCATCTTTGTGGAAAGAAGGTGGTTTTCAGTGGGTCACATGTGTTTATAAAAACCAGTGACCTCCAAATCACATGCATATCAATTTAAATTCTCTATAGCAATTGTAAAAGCGATAGTCTTTCGGTTTTTCATTTTCGTCATAAATGGTTGTTTTGGTAAAGACGGTGATGATGGTGGTGGATTTATGGTATTAATGAATAAAGCTAGTGGGTCAATGATTATACTGTTGCTGTTTAATAAACCAAATTTTATTCAACTGAGAAAACAGCAGTATCACGACTTACTGTGAAACCACTGCATGAATTAAGGCATGATAATAAATGGTGCCAGTATTCACCATTTCAAATGTTTGCGCTTAACGTGCACACTGTTCCAAGGATGATGAGCTAAGTGCAAGGTCGGCACAGCTCAAGGAGGTGGAAGAGGAACGTGCGCGACTGCAGCGCTCTTCCCAGATCCACCAGGCACACGCAGACAAGTACCGTGCGCTCTCTGACGAGCAAGCTCATCGCGCCGATGCCCTGGACTCAGAGATTTCCTCCCTCAACAAGGTCTCGGAAACGGGATACAAACCAGTTTGACTGCTTCTCTTTTAATGTGGCAAGGGAGTTGCAGAGCACACGCTCGTTATGAAACCGTACAATATGCTCATTACCAGAGTTGGGTGCAGTGAACACAAAGATTTATATTTCATGCCAGTAAGTACTATTCACCACCGCAACTGATTCCCCTTTAAAGTGTTTAATTGCATTTTAAGTTGGCACACTGTTTATCACTTGTGGGGTGATTCGACTGCCTTTGCAATTCTTGCCGAGAATTCTGGATAAATTATTGCTGAGGATATACTTATGACACCTGAGTCCTTGCACCTAAACTGAATAATGTAATTGTTTTTCTTGTGCTACTCACTGCTATGTCCATACCCATGACTGCTCAGGTCAAAATGGAGCACAAACTCTAAAAACTAGCATTCCTCCATCAACCTGCCCTACTAGTACTTGTCACTACAAGTCTGTGATTCTTAAGTCCATTCATATAAAATTACTGATCATTTGAATTGTATTTTTAGCCACCATTACGGTTTTAGACTCCATTAATCTCTGTTTAAGATGTGATGAAATCCATTTGTCTGGGTCAGGTCATGCAAAAAATCGTGTCGTTTATCCCTCTACCCGAGACGGCCAATTAGTAAGGCTTGTCATGTGAACAGAACGTGCCAATTCCTTCATTATCTCAGCACACCGGTGTGTGGGAGAGCGAACCCACAGTATTTTAGAATGAAATACGACGTTTCAGCGAGATGTATTGCATTGAAATACGATGTTTCGGTGTGCTGAGATAGTGAAGGAATTGGCACGTTCTGTTCACGTGACAAACCTTTCTAATTGGCCGTGTCGTGTGATGCAGGGTTAAACGACACGATTTTTTGCGTGCCCTGACCCAGAAAAATGGATTTCATCGACAATATTTGTCACGAAAGCCTTCGAACATAAAGCATACGGCCATAACCAAGAGTTTAAAACTGGGGTTTTCTCATATATACGGACGATTACTGTTACAACATAAATATGGCTCTCAATGACAAGCGCTTTGTGAGTACGAGACTACATGGGTTCTGTCGGCACAGGAATTAGAAGCACTGAAGCGAACTCAGAAACAGACTTCCTCGGCTCAGGGGGCAGCCGAGGTACGACTAAACAGAGCGCTGGAGGAAGCGGAGAGATACAAAGCAGAGCTCGCTCGACTACAGCAAGCCAGCAAGGTGTGTGGGGGCATCGCAGCCTAAACAGGTCCCCTGGGTATCACCATTCACTCACCCACCTGCCACACTGTAATCGCTTTAGGTCACTAATGCGTGGAGGCTTTTGCTGTAGCGTTTTTATAAGTTCTGATGGGGTGGGGTACATGCACTCCTTAAGAGGTGCCAATAGGCATGTCCCCTCTTGGTTACACATGTGACAAACCTTTGTACAAATTGTAAAAAAATATATGATGGAACAGATTTATTTTATTAAATACATACAATCTCCCAGGATACCAACTCTGGCGAGATACCAGCACTGAATAATGCAGGTGGCTTTCACACGTTCATTAACATTTCATAATATTTACATTGCTTGAATAAAAATGTCATTAGCCATGGTGAATATCATAACAATCATGATAAATTTCCGGGGGTTAGGTTAAATACTCTCAAAGAAAGCCACAAAGTTCGACTGGAGATAATTATGAACAAAAGTCATTTATAACAAGGTTACTTATTAGAATAACTGTTGCAGAAACACAACTGTAATGAATCAAAACTGTATGAGCACACACAATGCGTACAATTATTGAAATTGATTAAGGTCAAATGATTAATCAGCTGACAAACTTAAGCAATATGAATTGCATTTGTAAAAAAAAGTATCGTATCTGAAGATTAAAGTTTTCAGTTAATTAACTGAACTAGTTGTGATAGATCGTAAACATGAACACTGCCAAAAGATGTGGAGGAATTAACTGAAAAGCGTGTAGTATGGGGTGGCACGGTGGCCCAGTGAGTAGCGCTGTCGCCTCACAGCAAGAAGGCCCCGGGTTCGAATCTCGGCCTTGGCGCCTTTCTGTGTGGAGTTTGCGAGTTCTCCCCCCCTGTATGCGTGGATTTTCGCCGGGCACTCCGGTTTCCTTCCACAGTCCAAAAAAAACCATGCTGCTGCATAGGTTAATTGGCTTGCAGACTAAATTGCCCTCAGTGCCCGGTGATGGACTGGCGTCTCATTGTGAGTATATCCCTGCCTTGCGCCGTGTCTACCAGGATAGGCTCCGGCTCACCGCGGTCCTGTACAGGACTAAGTGGTTTCTGACAATGAGATGTGTAGTATGGTGAGATGCTTGCTGGTGCTTGTCATTTCACAATGTCTCCAATTTGCATTTCTTCCCTGATCTGCGTGCTATGACTCTCAGGCTCCTATGACTCTGACTCTCAGGCTCCTATGACTCTCAGGCTCCTATGACTCTCAGGCTCCTATGACTCTGACTCTCAGGCTCCTATGATTCTCAAGCTCCTATGACTCTGACTCTCGGGATCCTATGACTCTCGGGCTCCTATGACTCTCGGGCTCCTATGACTCTCAGGCTCCTATGACTCTCGGGATCCTATGACTCTCGGGCTCCTGTGACTCTCGGGCTCCTATGACTCTCGGGATCCTATGACTCTCAGAACCCTATGACTCTCGAGATCCTATGACTCTCGGGATCCTATGACTCTCGGGCTCCTATGACTCTCGGGATCCTATGACTCTCGGGACCCTATGACTCTCGGGATCCTATGACTCTCGGGACCCTATGACTCTCGGGATCCTATGACTCTCAGGCTTCTATGACTCTCAGGCTCGCATTGATTTTTCTTGCACGCTTTTTTGTTCTATATTCTTGGACCTTGTACATTTCTCTGATTCCTTCCTAACGGTTGATAAATACTTTCAAAAACGTCTTCTTCAGACAGCAGTACGCTGCTGTTCATTATCAAACTCTACTTTTCAAACGTGCAGTATCCTGTTCTTGTCTGCCACTTATGTCATCATTTTAATCACAACTCACCTCCGTAAATTTGCGTGCACATATTTTGCCTCCGGTATACATTTTCTGTCGTCTGCTGAGGTTACAATTGGTGAAATGTTAGTGAGACGTACAGTATGCGTGGCTGTGTGCGTGTACGTGTGTGTTCCAACAGGATTCGGGTGAGCAGGCACGAACTCGCATCGAACAATTAAGTGGTGAAAACAAGCGTCTCGAAAAACAGAAAAATGAGCTGATTGCAGGATATAAAAAACAGATTAAGCTCATTGACATTCTAAAACGTCAAAAGGTGCGTTGAGTTCGGTGGCGAGGCTCATATCTTTTAAATTCCAGTGAAGCCTCTGTACTTCATTCCACTGTGAAACAGGCATTGATCACCTTTACATACAGCAGCTCCCAAAGCAGCATAGCTCATTACTTTAACTGGCAGTGTGATCAAAATGTTTGTGCAGCATTGCCATTGAATATACTCGGGAGGACACCACACCTGGGACATTTCAAAATGACGAACGAATGTACATTCATAGGTTCTTGGCTGAAATTGCATTAAAAAACTAATGCTTTGCCATGTGTCAAGATTCCATACACACAACTGTAATTATTGGGGGAAAAAAAGCACTTAATTACACGGCACCACTTCTCGGCAAGTCACCCTGGATAAGGGCTTCTGATAAATAATAATTAATAATTATTATCTTAAGCTCATCCTATATATTCATTATTAAACGTGGTGTCAGTGTGTAGGAAGGGGAGGGTTTAAAATGTTGTTAGCATGGGATGCCAATACCTTTCAACGCTTAACCTTGCCGTTATTTACCTGTATAGTTTGTTATTCACCCTCTCCTCACAGCATCCCCACCCTCATATCTCCCGTGTGCATTCCACAGATGCATATTGAAGCTGCCAAGCTACTTTCCTTCACAGAAGAGGAGTTCATGAAAGCTCTAGATTGGCGAAACTAAGTGTTGAGTACATGTTCCAAACACAAGACCCAGTTATTCTTCATTTTTAGCTGTTTTGAGCTGTGATTTTACTGCTGCATTCCTTTACACTGAGAAACATTTTAGTTTTGCCACTTTGTTAGCTTAGGATGGAGAATAATAAATATATTGTTCAGAAGTAGCATTATAACGGTAATAATTGTTCAAGATTCGTTGCATTTGTCCCACGCTTGTATATATTTTAATCCATGTCAACAGAAGTGTATTTTGTAAAATTGAAGAGTTTATAAATATTGACAAAACGACAAAGTTGATTTCATTCAATGCAAGATTTTATCTTGTTTTTTTAGAAAAAATAATTATTAAAAATGCAAAACTGTTTTGGTTGTGCGGTCAGTCATTGAATTGTTTGTAGGTGCTTGCTTGTTGATCGAGCAGTCTGATTTTCACTTCGGATACATGGAGTTCTGGGCTCAACTCGAGAATAAGCCGTTTACATTTAAATATTAAAGTGTCTCTGCTTCATTGTGGTATAACTTTTTAAAAGATTGGATCCTCGTTAAACTTGTGTTTAAAAGAGGCATACATCCGAGGGTCTGTGTTCCCCAAACCTGGATGGAGTCGTGAAGTACAATACATTTTAAAAGGAGCGATTGATAAGAAGACAGAGCAGCACGGTGACAGTGAGTAGCGCTGTAGCCTCATAGCAAAAAGCACCTAAGTTCGATTCCCAGCTCGGGTGGCATTCTGTGTGGCGTTTGTGTGTTCTCTCCGTGCCCACGTGGGTTTTTGTCAGGTACTCCAGTTTCCTTCCACCGTCCAAAAGCACGCTGCTGCCTAGATTAATTGGCCTGCTGACGACAATTGCCCAACAAATTAAATGAAGTTATTAAAGTATTAATGAAATGGAGCCAGAATATAACCATCTCAAATTCGCTGATTGCACAGTTACTGAAACAACCAATGGTAATGGGCTGTAGGAGTTGAGTAAAGAAGGTAATAAACGCTGACAAGTTGGGCTCGAGATACGAGGAAACAACAACACACTTTAAATTTTCTAATTCATTAAATATTTATTTGAACAATACCGTTATGTATTTACAAACCTGTTTTCCCGACCATTGTAAAATCTTTCATTACGCAATACTTGTACTCATTTAAATAATTCAATTTCCATTTGGATTAATAACATCGCAAGAGTGACGCGCAAACACGAGTGCTGTATTTTTCCGTCACTTTTATCCCAGGATCTTCTTTGTGAAGAGACATTGTCTCAGTGGCCCTCATATGCCTTAGTTTTCTGTTATCACGGGAATGCAAAAAAAAAACATTCAACAGCAATTAGCAGGCTCACAGCACCACCTGCACTACATAGCAGCAACAGCCCTTCGCCACAGTAGTGGTGACGTCCCGACAGCACCTGTGCCAGGCCATGTGCACTTTGAGGCCATGCATATAGTAATGAAGGCCCACTGACAGGATGTCATGGCAGAGACCCAGGTGGAGGTACATATCTCCAACAAGAATCAAACTTTCGTTAAGAAACACTTGATTAAAAATTAAATACCTTGCAAGCGCTGCCTTATCCCCCAACGTTTGTCAAATTCTATTGACTGTGTTGTGTCAATAACCACAAACGAACCACTAAGGGTAATTAAAGATTCACGTTTGAACGGCTATGAAACTTTACAGCAGTGGTTGACCTCATTGAGAGGTGCTGTTAGATGTCTTATCTAGAGAAATGCACCCACCCACCAAGAAATATAATAAATTGTCATTTGTGGTAGAGATGCAAAATGTTTTTTTGTCTCAATTTTTGTAACTCGTTTGTATTGCTTCTGATTTATTGACTCATTTGCACACTTTTATTTGCACAATTAGCATATATGTTGAAGCATATCACTTGCATATAATTTAAATAAACTGAGTAATCAATTTTCACATGTACAATTTGTTGCAATAAACAAATGTAAGAATCGATTTTAGTTGCTAAATCAAAGCATCATCGTCACACGCTTATGTTTGTGATTGGCACTCCTGAGAGTGTGATGGGACGTGATGCATGGAGTTACAAGCTGTGCTAAGGACTTGCTTTCCAGCATGGTTCGAGGCTGGGCTGGAGTCTGGTTGGCTAATGTGATTAGGTGTTATTGGTTATGGTGATTAGGTTTAGATCTAGCATTAGAGTTTCTTCACTCGTGTGGTTATGGGTTTGAGTCCTGAGAGCTGCTTGGCCAGCTTGTTACGGTTATGGGTATGATATGAGTGACTAGTCTCCTTACAATAAGTGCCTCCTAATGAAAGCTTAATATGGAAGTTTCAAACTTTGTATACTTGTCACTTTCAGCGTTTGCTCAGCATTTGGGCCCCTGTCTCGACATTTGCTGCCAGGCTTTGCTCGCAGGGTCCGTCACACGTGACGCCGCAGCGACATTCACCGTAGCGGGCGTCGGTGGTGACGCATCTCATGGCGGAGGGCGACGTCACACTCGTGACTGGCGCTCGTGGCTTGCGTCCTCCAGCTGGTACGCAGGGCGGTAGGTCTCCACACCGCGGGCGTTGGTGAAGCGGAGCGATGGGTTCTTTCTCGTGTTCTCGGTACTGCCCAGCGACGTGTACCTGACGCGGTGACCACAACAACACTCAACCACCCGAGCTCAGCTCCGCAGACCGATTCAACGCAATCACCCAGAATGAGCCCGCTTGTGGAAGCTAAGCATGCTTCAGCTGCCGCTCTGCAGCTCTGTGCAGCGCTTTGTGACCCTCGGGTGAAAAGCGCTCTATAAACCCTATTATTATACTAACACACAAAGACAAATTCACAGGTATGCAATTCCTGCATCAGCAGTTTTTAGTGGTTGACATTTGTTGACAATTGAAATGGGGCGGCACGGTGGCCCAGTGGGTAGCGTTGTCACCTCACAGTAAGAGGGTCCCGGGTTCGAATCTCGGCTCGGGTGCGTTTCTGTGTAGAGTTTGCATGTTCTCTCCCCGTGTCCACGTGGGTTTTTGCCGGGCACTCCGGTTTCCTCCCACAGTCCAAAAAACATGCTGCTGCATAGGTTAATTGGCTTGCAGACTAAATTGCCCGCAGTGCCCGGTGATGGACTGGCGTCCTATCGGGGGTGTATCCCTGCCTTACACCCCGTGTCTGCCGGGATAGGCTCCTGCTCACCGAGACCCTGTACAGGACTAAGTGGTTTCTGACAATGAGATGAGATGAGAATTGAAAAAAATCCGTCAGTCGTTAAAGGTGCAGAAAACACGTGGTGTGGCTGCGCTATGACACTGCTTATTTACATGCAACTCCAATAAACATTCACGGTTCTATTGATGTTTCCCATGAGGCTGTTCTCTTAAAGCAGGCTGGGCATGGTCCTATAGTTGTGGTGCTTCATGCCTTTGGACCTGTCCAAAATCATATAATTCATACAAAGCACAGTGGGATCGTTTAAATCAAATGAAATAATACTTTTATTTGCATGAGTCTAAAGTGGGATTGATTGGCCAATGGTTTTATTGGGATGCTCTACAAGAGCGCTGCACCCAAAGATTGTCTACGTGTGTTACTTGAGTCGCTGCTGTTATTGCAAACACTCACCCCTTGTCGTAGAGAATGCAGTATGGGACAAAGAGAGTCCGTAGAAATTCCCAGATGTCGTGGTAGCTCCAGTCCTGGGAGGAAAAATCATTGTTAGTGTGACATTGATTTCAGGAATAAAATTTGAAAAAGAATAATAAGAAAAAAACACACATTGTAATATTTGTACGGTTGTTTTAATTACTGTGATTTGGGAAATGTAAGCGTTGGGATTTCTTTCAATTTCAAATGTAGGTGGCGAGCTCAGTGGTCAGAGTGCTGAGCTGACCACCGAGATCCTGGGTGGAAATCCAGATCTCAACCACCTGTAATTAAAGTAAATCTCTTAAGTATAAGCGAGTCGACAGTGTCAGCCGAGTCATTGCGTACTGTAATAAAATATCCACGAATGCAATGCTTGGTGTGTCACTTAATCAGCTGAGGATAAAATGTTTCTGGCTGACATTTAATGAACTTTTCTCAAAGCGTACAATAGGTACACAAGTTTGTTACGCTTTTCCATGGAGCATTATGGGTGAATGTAAATATAAGCAGAACTAATCTGTGTGCACATGGGCGGCACAATGGCCCAGTGGGTAGCGCCGTCGCCTCACAGCATGGAGGTCCTGGGTTCGAATCTCGGCTCGGGTGCCTTTCTGTGTGGAGTTTCCATGTTCTCTCCCCGTGTCCTCGTGGGTTTTCGTCGGGCACTCCAGTTTCCTCCCACAGTCTAAATAAACATGCTGCTGCATAGGTTAATTGGCTTGCAGACTAAAACTGCCCACAGTGCCCGGTAATGGACTGGCGTCCCATCGTGGGTATATCGCTGCCTTGCGCTCTGTGTCTGCCGGGATAGGCTCCATCTCACCGCGACCCTGTACAGGACTAAGCAGTTTCTGACAATGGGATGAGATGAGAATCCGTGTGCATATGTGAATAAAATATAATTTACTTCAACTGATACTTATAAAATTTACTTCACAGCCAAAAATCCAAACACCAATCAGAAAGTCGACCTCATTCAGGAGACAATGAGGAAGCCGTGGCTAATCTCTGACACACGGCGATACGACACTGCTGCCTGCCGAGAGCTGCAAATGGAAATGACCTCCCTCCTGTACGATGCGACAAGTGGGAAACGGCGTAAATGTGAACGGGAGAAACTTGTATCTCGCCACTACTCGCGCGGGCGAACGCTCACGAGCAATGGGTTGATGCGGAGGAGCGGGGGCCACCCGGGGTCGGTGGGGCACATGGGTGCCAGCGCGCGGGGTCCCAGGTCCGCGTGACGCGTCCCCATGAGCACGGCGCGCGAGCGTGGGTGGCAGCGCGAGAACTCGGCGAGCGCCGTCCGCAGGTCCCCCTCGTACACGTGGTTCTGTGCACTGTACCTGGCCGACGGTGGCGCCAATGACGAATAGGTCAACGGTAGAACTATGTAGCTATGTTTAACAGTTGTCCAGCGGGAAGGGGTAAGAAAGTTAGTAGTCCGGCTGATTAATGTACCATTTATAACGTGCCACACAGTATCTGTTCACGCTAGAAAGGAGGAATAACTTGAAGGAGGGAGGAACCAGACAGGTGGGGGAAGGGGTAAACAGCCATACAATGCAGCCATCCCATTATCATCCTCTACATATTCAAATGTAATTGGCCAAATAGTGTTTTCCTTTTAGCTATAGTAATGAGAGAAAACAATACCCAGCAAAAACCCATGTACACAAAGACAGAACACACAAACTCCACACAGAAGACCCAGAGCCAGGAATCTAAGCCATGGCCTTCTTGCTGTGATGCACGAGTATTACCACTGCAACATCATGCCTGACAGTCGCTCGATGCACTGCTTGCAGAAAGGCGTGTGGTAATGGGAGGCTCTAGAGATCCTCTGGAGGGTATTTGGTCTACTCTGCATTGGCTACACATCTCGGAAGAGGTGAACGTACACACACGTAGTTCACCACACACGACCTACCAATCGATTGTCTGCAGCGTACCCACGTATTCTTCTGGGTGGACAGACAAGGGGGTGGTTTAATAAACTTGCACTATTGTTTCAACTTCCATTCTGGGAGAATGAATCAAACCAACAATCTCTGGATTACAAGTAAATGTGCCTAATATTCCAGAGAATATGGTTCCACACTTGGAATAAGAGTCGATATCAAAGTAATAAGTACAACAGTACAAACCCAATAAGTGTTGTTGAAGCCGAGCGATAATCTGTTAAAGCAACTCAGGTGGTGGAGCGGGAGCCACAAGATGCTCACCTTGCACAAGTCTCTTCTACGAATTTCTCCATCTCAGGAAAAGCTCCTGGAATCTTAATGTACAAGCAGTGCACGGTGGCTTTCTGTTTCTTGTACTTTCTGATCAAGAGGCACACACACAGAGGCATGCTGAGTCACCACACCGTACCCTCCGTTTTTTTCTTTTTCAAGTTATCGAAAGCCAAATGCATTACATTAATATGATCATCATCACTGCCGATTTACACGCCAACAATTACAATGCAGGCGTAGAACGGGACAGTGACCATGAGTGAAACTGGAAGGGGGAAAGCGAGGAGAGAGCAAGGAATTGAACAAGAGGAAAGTAGACAGACAGGGCAAGAGCACAGCAAGAGGGTAATGGTCGGATAAACCGGCGGTGAAAGAGATGGGGCGGATGGGTTGGTGGACTAGAGAGAGTGTAGGCGGGGTAGACTGGATAGAGAGAGCGCAGATGGGTGGGAACGGTAGCCAGAGAGCGATTGAGTGGATGAGCTTTTGTGCTATAGAGAAAATGGGTGGATGGCCTGGCAGACTAGAGATGGGGCAGATTGGCTGGTGGGCTGGAGAGAGTGCAAATGGGTAGGCAGGGTCGAGAGAGAGTGAGTATGTTGGTGGACTAGAGAGCGAGTGGGTGGATCGACTTGAGATAGAGGGCGGTTGGGTGGATCGGCCAGCGGGCTCGAGAGGTCGAGCGAACCTGCTGACGGCCGCGTAGAAGAGGTGCAGCAACACGGTGCAGTCCTTGCCGCCGTTGAACGCGATGCAGAGCTCGTCGAGGGAGAAGCGGTCGAGCGCCTCGTCCAGCAAGGCGAGCGCCGAGCGCACGCGCTCCCCCAGTGCGGACCCTGGCGCCGGAGGCACCCGCGCGCAGGCACACGGGATCGATCGGCGGAACTGGATTAACAAACGGGTTCCTCAAACTCCAGTTGATGTGACTCGCCACGTGAATGACCAATTCTCATTGCCTCTCCATTCAAGTACAAATTAACTCGTTCTATGCTCCACACGCCCGACGATGATTAGAAATGTCCCACGCAATGCGCGGCGAAATTAACGCCGTCATCATGCATTGAGCCGGAAGAACCTACATCATTACGCTGTCAACATTAGCAGAGTTTCTTTTAATGAAATATCAGTGTTCACGTGTGTGCATGACACAGACAGCGTTAATTGCTAGTGCGTCACGTGGGACGTGTTTAACAATCATCAGGTGCTAGCAGTGTGAAACGAGTTAATTTGTATATGAATGGGCAGTAACTTATTAATGTGGACAGAAGTAATGCGGTGGGTCTTGAGGACTATAGTTTGGGAAATCCTGGATTAATGCATGAATGGGAGGACAGGTGGCTGGGTAATAACGTCAGTGAGTGACTGATTTGTAAGTAAACATCTCGACGAGTGACTGCGAGTATGAAGGTTGCTGGGTGAGTGCGAGTAGTGTGAGTGAATAACCGAGCAACAAAGTGAACGGGTCGGCGGTTGGCTGGGTGAGAGTGGGTGGATGAAAGCGCGAGTGGTGAAATGCGTCAACGAGCTGGTGGCGAGCTGGTCACCGGTGCTGGAGAGCTCGTAGACGGCCTGGGCGGCAACGCGCACCGGCTGCTGCTCCATCTGCACCACGCAGCCGGCGGGGAGACGCTGCTCCAGGAAGCGAAACGCCTCGTCCACGTCACCCTCCGTCTCGCCGTCGAGGGTCAGCTGCAGGCACGCGTCGCCACCGCCATCGCCGCCAATCATCGTGATCGATATTAATCAGCATCTCCGTTGCGGTCTTCATCAATGACGGCAGGAACTCTTTTTTTGCGAAAAGCCCCGTTAATGTGTGGATCGGTTTAATCACCATCGTTTACGTGACCGTCACAATCACCACCACCAATCGTTAGCATCGTCGCCATCGTCTCAGTTACCATTATCACCAACATTACCATCTGAGATGCATACACTCATGAAGAACAACAACTGACATTAGCCAAGTAGTGGCAGTGACATCACAACAGCGCTTGTGCCAGGCGAGATGCATATCGAGGCCAGGAGACAGAACCAGGTGTCATAGGTGACTACTAGGAAACACCCTCACATGTAAATACATACACACACTCAATCCCAGAGACAAGCAGTCACATTCTTACGCACAGTAAACGCTACACTGTTATTATTATTAATCATTATTCGGCAGACACCCCTCTATCCAGGGTAACTTACATCATTACAGAGGCGTGAGGAAACCACAGAGAGGTGGGGAGAAGGCAGCCAGCGCCACTCACAAACTCTCTCAACCTCACTCAGGCACCACGCGTGCGCCTGCACCCTGTATAATAATAATAATAATAATTGCACTTCTAGAGCGCCTTTCACCCGAGGGTCACAAAGCGCTGCACAGAGCTGTGGAGAGAACAGCAAGTAAACAACAACGACACCAGAATAGTTCAACTGACCAGCAAACAAGGAAGGAATAAATGTTCCCAAACAGGCGCAGGTCGGCAGCGAGCCATTATCTCAGCAGTGAGCCACATCAACAGTCCTGGCCAGACGACTTAAAAGCCATACGAAACAAGTGAGTCTTGAGACGAGATTTGAAGACGCCCAGGGACTCAGCTGATGGACTCTCCAATGGAAGGGCTTTCCAGAGTCTAGGAGCAGCGTGCGAGAAGGCTCTGTCACCCATCGAATGGGGGTGCGATCTGGGCACATGCAGCAAGCAGCCAGTATTGGTGGATCGAAGTTGTGTTGAGGAGGGTGCCTGAAGTAGGTCACGGCTGTTTGTCGGGGCAGTGCCAGTGAGAACCCCTGCAGGTGAGAAGCAGCAACGTGTACGCCCACCTTGACGCGGTAGTAGTTGCACAGCCAGTCCGGGTAGGAGCCCAGCTGCACGGCCGGCCCGAAGCGATCGTCGGCCTCGCTGAGCACGCCCGCGATGGACACCTCGTCGGCGTTCACGAGCATCTCGCGCGAGTGCTGCCTCACCGCCGCCCCGTCACCCACGGCCGCCACCAGCAGGTGCTCCACCCCCGCAAACGCTCTCTCCAGCAGCGTGGGGATTCCCGGGAACATGAACACGTTGCGCACGCTCACCTGTGCATCCGCACACGCGCGACGATGACGACGATGGCTCCCCCAAGAAGTCCCTTAATTTGAAAAGTCAGTCCAAGTGAAGTGATGTCTTCGGAGGACCGGAAAAACTGAACACTTAACAGAAATAATTGCATTTATGGAGCGCTTTTCACCCGAGGGTCACAAAGCGCTGCGCAGAGCTGCGGAGAGAACGGCACGTTGCCCTATGAAGCAAATACACTATTTCACGTTGCGTGTCTAGTGTTCTGGATATCTGAGTCTATTTAAGCCAATAGCGCTTCATGACAACCTACTTAAGTCTATAGTTCTCTGCAGTCCTATGCCAACACTCCTGGTCTCAGTGGGGCTTTCACTAGCTCAGTTACAAGGCATGTGTCAACTCGACCTGTGGATGTGGTGCCGTCCCAGTGTGTGTGGTGCTGTGCCAGTGAGCGTGGTGCCGTGCCAGTGAGCGTGGCGCCGTGCCAGTGTGTGTGGTGCCGTGCCAGTGTGTGTGGTGCCGTGCCAGTGTGTGTGGTGCCGTGCCAGTGTGCGTGGCGCCGTGCCAGTGTGTGTGGTGCCGTGCCAGTGTGTGTGGTGCCGTGCCAGTGTGTGTGGTGCTGTGCCAGCGTGCGCGCGCGCACCACGGGGAACCTGAAGCGCTCCCCGGTCTTCTTGTCCGTGCCGTAGTTGAGCGTCGCGGTCGAGGGCACGGACGCCAACTTCATCCTCGCGTCGCCGGGCTCCGCGTTGCCAAACACATCGCGGCAGAGTGCCACCAGCTCAGGGCGTGGCACCAGCGTGTCCCCGAAGGCCCGCGCCACCGCCTAGTCAATCCGTGCAGGTGAGCACAACCGTAGCAGTAACACAAAGCACACATATCACAAATCAGGCAGTCTACCATCGCAGCACACAAGTTTCCCCATAACTTGTTTAAGATGCTCAAGTCTTGGATCCAGTCAGTGATCTATATAAGAGTACCCTTATATGCCTTACATGGTACCAGCTTGTACAGGCCTTCCTGAATGAGAGACTCATGGCCCTGTTAGGCTCTCACCTGTCATTATATGGGATCTGATTGATGGTCGTGACATTACTTATTTAAGCTCTGCAACTAATAACGGAAGGATGCGACTATTCATCATCAACCAATGTTTCTCCACTGCTTGACGAAGAACTGTGGCGGTTATTCTCTTGGGTGTATTATTATCTTCTTTGAATATCTGCAGCCTCCCCAAGGCTTCCTCTTCTTACCGATAACCAAACCAATAGCACCGCCTTCTGGCAGAAATGAAACCAACTTAATTGAGTGTGCAACCTAAAAATCAATTGGGCGCTAATTCATACAAATAGATTGCACGACGAACTGTGGCTAATTTAACCGGAGGTGTCCCAAATCCAAATCCCAGGATTTCCTCACCACTCTCACAGGTCACTGTGAACCCCCTGAACTAATGGGCCTGTTGATGGTGCTCACTGCTGTGTGCTTGGATGATCGCACACCGTTGAACTGTGCCTGCTCAAGAACACTTCTCATCTCATCTCGTTGTCAGAAACCGCTTAGTCCTGTAAAGGGTCGCGGTAAGCCGGAGCCTATCCCGGCAAACACAGGGCGCAAGGCAGGGATATACCCACGATGGGACGCTAGTCCACCACCGGGCACTGCGGGCAATTTAGTCTGCAAGCCAATAAACCTATACAGCAGTATGTTTTTTGGACTGTGGGAGGAAGCCGGAGTGCCCGGCGAAAACCCACGCACACACAGGCAGAACATGCAAACTCCACACAGAATGGCACCTGAGCCGAGATTCGAACCCGGGAACTTCTTGCTGTGAGGCGACAGCGCTACCCACTGTGCCACCGTGCCCATAATGCTAATCAACAAAACCAAATTCCGTGACTGTTCAAGGACTCTTAAGGGAATTTTCTTCCAGTAATTCTCTTTCCTTCCTTTATTTGTTTAACAATAATTATATTTTGTTATTTGATATCGTTCATTGTTATTATTTTACATAATTGATCCATTCTGATGTTGACGTGCCATTCTCGCCACAGCTCTGTGCGTCACTTTGTGACCCTCGGGTGAAAAAGCGTGCTTTATTAATGCAAACATTACTACCACGGGGCCCACACCTCGAAGGTGACGTCGTCGTGCGTGGGTCCGACCCCTCCGCAGGCGATAACCAGCGAGTGGCGCCCGGCGAGAAGCGCCAGCTCGGCAGCCAGTGCGGGCACCGAGTCTCCCACGACAGAAATGCGCTCCACCCGCACGCCCAGAGCACGCAGCCGCACGCACATGAAGTGCGAGTTGGTGTCGAGGGTCCGTCCTTTCAGTATCTCGTCTCCCACCACGAGGATGGCTGCGGTGCGCGATGCTGGTGGCGGTGGTGGCGGCAGCGGCGGCGGCGGCGGCGCCGGTTCACCCATGGACACGGCTCGGCTCAGCTGCCTGGAAAGGACTCTGAGTCTGTGGAGGTAACGGCGAGCGAGGGTTTGAGGAGGGAAATGTAAGTCTTATGTTGTGGCAAATCCCGTGGCTCAGACACCTGTTATGTATGCTTCTTGAGCATGAGAATTGACTGTAATCTCGTCTCTCATCTCATTGTCAGAAACCGCTTAGTCCTGTACAGGGTCGCGGTGAGCCGGAGCCTATCCCGGCAGACACAGGGCGCAAGGCAGGGATACATCCACGATGAGACGCCAGTCCATCACCGGGCATTGAGGGCAATTTAGTCTGCAAGCCAGTTAACCTATGCAGCAGCATGTTTTTTGACTGTGGGAGATAACCGGAGTGCCCGGCGAAAACCCACGCGGACACGGGGGAGAGAACTCGCAAACTAAACACAGAAAGGCACCAGAGCGGAGATTCGAACCCGGGGCTTCTTGCTGTGAGGAGGCGACAGCGCTACCCACTGGGCCACCACCGTGCCGCCCAAGAAGCAAGTATTATAATTACTGGCGTCGTATCGCGGGTATAGCCCCCACCTTGCGCCCTATGTGCGTCCAAGCGACGCCTGTACAGGATGAGGCGGGTGCAGGTACCAAAATCAACACCGTGACACAGACAGCTGTCGCTGTCACAGTGGTTCGTTCACCTTGGTGAGGAGATTGCGATTAGAAATGAGATGTCGGCTCGACCAGGCCACGATGGGCCTCAGCGGCAGTGGAGGTCTCCACATCGCCACCACAGTCCACATCTCCGATCATAACGCGGCGTGTTGTGTACACAACACAACGTTGTGTGTTGTGGTGTACACAACAACAGCGCGGTCTAACGCCGGCTTCGCGTGAATATAAAGTTTGTGCAACTTAACGCAGCGTCGCCTAGACAGGCCGAGGCTTCCTTTACGTGTGGCCACCGCTTTGGATTGAGCGAGAAATATAAAGGAGGTTTTAAATAAAAAATAACGTTTACACGCTTTACCTTAAGCCGCTACGTCCGATGGCATAGAGCCGCGTTGTCATTTGCTGTTGTCGTGGAAATTAAATCCAGGTTTTAATAATTAGATATCATTATAGGTTGCAAACGAATGAGTCCACCCGCAATAACCCTCCGGGTGATTCACGAAGGGAACGGATTTTTGTTCCGGATGAGCGTGCGCTGGTCTTGTGCTGCAGTGCTGGAAATGCAGTGAATTCGTCACTAACGCTGTGGCCTCCAAATGGCAAATATATAAGAGGCGACGTTTCGGGCAATGGCCCTTCCATATAGCACACGTGTGTGTCTCAAACATTTGATTAAGCACAATTCAGCCCCTATGGTAATTGGGTGGATTGTTCCTTGTGCAGTCCTGACGTTGTCAGTCATCCACTGAGATCTGCAAGCGTTATTGGTCAGCAATTAATAATTATAATTGCACTTCTCGAGCGCTTTTCACCCGAGGGCCACAAAGCGCTGCAATTGACCAATACTTTGGCATTGTGTAAATAGCATCGATTCTGGAGGGTCACTGGCAGCAATTAGTGACGAGACCCAAACATCTGCTGGGAAAAATAGAATAAAAACACTCACCACTGGTTCTCAGGTTAAAAGACCAGTGACACACAGGGGGTTTATTTATTCACGTGAAACATTTTCAACATATGATCCCCGTGCATCAAATTCCATTGAAATCTGACATAACTGCAGCCAGTGTTTATTTAGTGATACTCTCTACAACAGCTATTATTTATGCCCTCAGTGCGTAATTGCCTGCTAGGCAGCATAACTAAGCGATAATAAACTTGCACGTTCTTAGGTGTTGTGTGAAACCGTATTAGTTACTGTTAAGTGAAATACTTCAATAAAAATATGCAACTAAAATTGGAGCGCATTTCTTTGATGACCCTGTAGTTTTAGTGAACGCCATTTAAGAACATTCTTGTTTAGGCATATTGGTATGATGCTTCATCACATATCTATTATGGCCAGCCACAAATATGCAAGGCAGAATATGGTTTTGAGCACTGACTTACAGGTGTTTAGGCCACGTTAAAATCTCAGGGATGTGGGTTTTTGGTTAAATGTTGTTAGGAAACAGAGTGCACTTGGATTAATGATCGCTGAAATGAATTACCCGGTGAAAATAAATATAGAACACAACACAATGTGCACGTCTATGGAACGTTTATCAATGCACTTAAAAAAAACTGTAAATTAATAACATAGTTCACCATTATAATATAATAGTATGCTGTATTAAAGTTGTTTAAGTCTACAATACACAGTAAATGCATTAACAATGGACATCATTACTAAAGCGGGGAGTCTTAGCGAATTTACTATCGACAAAAAATGCATTTGTAAGGACATGTGTAGCGGTGAGCTGTTGTATGGCTATCATAGCATGCAACTCAGTGGATCGCGTACGTTTAAAAAAAAAAGCAGTAAGCTAAACATGTCTATGTGGCTGAAATGTTGGGAAGGGGAATGACGCGATTTATCTCATTATATGTATAAAAAAAATCATGTTACAATGATGAACGGACTGAACGGACTACGTAACATCTAACGACAGAGCAAACTTCTCAATGTGCAAGGATTTGCCCCGGCTCATGATACGATGAATCCTCGCCATTCGATTCAATAAGAATTACGTTGTTGTGAATGTCGTGGGCAGGAGAATGCACTGCACACAACAGCGAACATGGTTAAGGTAACGGGCGATTCGATGCATCTCACCCATGGCGATTTCCCGAATACATCATTAGAGCTCTTGCAAGCTCTCTGACGATGGGACATTGGAAATGTTATTAACCGAAGCTATTTATTTTAATCCTTAACACAGTGCTAATCACGTTTCATTGCCTTTACCACAAAACAGAATGTTCTTTTGATCCTTTTCACAATAAGAAATTTGGTACAGGCGCACTTGTGCTTTTTTTGGCTCAACTAAAATCAACTACGTGTGCTATTCATACACTCCTTAAACACAAAGTTCTTCGCAGTACTCGATTTAAAAAAAAAAACAAGCAATCACACAGGACGCAGACGGTCCTTACTTGAAAAGCTTACATGCCATGTCCCAGTTTGGTATGGTTTAAAGCACAATTCATTAACCGCAATTCATATTAGAACTGAAAATAAAGTCCTGCTATCAATAATTATCAGCTCAGCCACTCACACGATGCAGAGGGCAGCTTGACGGTTTGGTGACAGCCAAGAAGCACAAATCTCTACGGGCCATGGGCCACACACTGCGTTATGGCTCCAATGCAAACAATATGTTTTAACATGCGTGGGAAACACCAGCGCTGAACTCTGGCGATAGAATGCACTTGTCGTAACAAAAACGTCCATCTAACGCCACGATGACCTGAGGCAATTGGACATGTCGACTGTGTATTATGGCCTCCATAACGTCTGCATGGGTGGTGATATTAACTATATGCTACAATAAACATGCAGTATGCCTGATAGAGCTGTACCATGTGAACAATAAGTTCAGAAGACATTTATTTCCCGAGTAAAGCTCCACTGACTTGTACCTCTGCGTCAGGTGACCTGGTCAGCAAACAAAAAACACCAAAACTCAACAATCTGGTCTAAGAACCGCGAGGTATCGAGGCATTCAAAGAGCAATAAAGAGCCACCTCTTTGGGCGCAAATAAAAATAAAAAGGCACATCACGATGCGAGTGGTGCCATGCAATGAGTAACGCGAGGTCAAAGCAACACATTCGGGACACGTTTGAAGGTAATTTGCGGTTGAACGTTGATTTAAAAGCAGATCAAATTTAATTGTTGAAGGTGTCAGCCCATCAGGCTGTTCATAGTTTTCCAGCACCTTCTTTGCCCATAGGGAATGTTCAGAACTGTCAGTGGGGGCAGGGGGTTGGGGGGGGGTTGCACAGTTCCACACTTATCTGAGCAGCAAGACATTGAGACCTATTCAAATTGTGCACACGCATGTACAGCACTGCCCGCCTGATGGTACAGGTGGCCAAGCTACTTATTGCAACAACATCCTGGCTGGGGAAGTAGGTAAACGTTTTCCATACCGGAGATGGATTACCAGTGGCTATCAAACTACTCGGCTGTGCAGCGTTCCAACGCATTCAGCTACTGTTATGTTTAAGTTGAATTCTGTTGCTATATACAGAGGGTCCTTTCAGAAATCATCCATTGCTGCATAATTATATTTTAACAGCTGCTTGACCTATGTTGAAAAAACAACAAAGTATACTCCACTTAACCCACAAAGGCTGTTGGGACAAGTGCGGTGAGCGAGCATTAATGAAGCCTGCACGGCACACGATGGGATGGACACCGACGCTACGCCCATTCCCCTTTGCCTCCCCAATGTTGATGTTTACATTCCCCACCAGGTGCTCATTAAAGGTCCAGGCGAACTAGGGGAGGTCAGATATTCTTCAAGCACGTTGGCTGCGAGCAGGAATTCTATGCGAGTCGCTTCGTTCATAGCACGGTGCACCAACAGCTACATTACCACCCTCTGTCGTCACACACACGCACAACCGTGTGACAGTTATATGGCACGAGCCTCATCCCGCTAAACCTCCGCGCGTCTCTGCCGCGGCGTTAACGACACGCGTTAAGATGCGAGAGACCCAGGTGCGTGGCAACATCTCAACCGTGATCGTTCCCAGTGCTTTTGCTCTGCACGTCCACTGGAGATAATATTGTTATTTGTACTTCTGGAGTGCTTTTCACCCGAGGGTCACAAAGCGCTGCACAGAGCTGTGGAGAGAACGGCACGTCAGATCACTTGGGATTTTTAGGTTTAAAAAAAAACAAACAACTTGCGCATGCAACGAAAAAAATTGCCAACATTTCACTCCCGCGATTGACTGTTGTCCAGATATAAATTGTTTAACAATGGGTGATAACTCTATGGACTCAGTGTATGCACTTTCACACTTCCTGCACTCCGCTGCTTGCTCATATTGCACTCTTTGAGCAGACCTGTAACTGTAGAGCCCATACCTACGGTAAAACTAACCATAGCACTCCGGTTTGAAATCGCAACACAAACCTTAATCATAGCCTGATTCCAATGTTGTTCAAATCCTAACATTTGTGTCACGTTAATCCAAACAGTACCCCAACTTTCACAAAGACGTTATCAAAATCTCACTGCTATCTAAATTCTACCAATATGTCACTCATCTTAACACTAACGTAAATCCCAATCCCGCAATTATCCTAACACCTCATTATCTTAAAGCCACGACTTTCGTCCAGCCCGGCCACTGCTCATCATCCGAACCCCGACAGTATTCCCAAACGAAACCCAACACTCTCCAAAAATGCAATCGCCACGAGCTCGGCTCGATGCTCATCGCGGCAGGCGAACGCATTGACGTTGGTGAACACGCGAGCAACAGGATGGGATGGAGCGCTGCCCGGCCCTCCCCTGCGGCGCCGCTTCAGAAGTCACAGCCGAGGAGCTCCACGCGTAAGGTGATGCGCCGGTACCAGGAGTAGGGCAGCACTCGCACGTAGCGCGCGATTATCGGTGGATTGAACATGTTCTTCTTGTGACCGTTGTTGTCATAGTTTCCGGCGAAAATCTGCAAGGCAAAAAATAGGCAAACAAATACGTGTAAATTATACCATTATCACTAGTAGAATACCGATACTCTGCTCATATGAGAAAGGGATGCTTCACAGTTTGCCTACATTACTCTGTGGCAAAAGCATTGCACTTATAAACCCGGCAACCAGAGTGTCCCTGTTATGGATAACAGCAGTGCCACGAATGAGAGGTGGAATGCTCGACATGGCTATCCTGAAAGAGCAGCTTTTAAGCAGCATCACAAACGCTTTGCCACAGCTTGTTACCAACATGCGACAGACGAGATCCGTGCGTGCACGGAGCCAAATCTTACGCAAACGTCACGGGATCCCAAACGTCCTCCGCATGGCGGGTGGTGCGCAGCGCTTACAGTTAGCACACGCCACCGCGTTAAGCAGCCGGGTCGGCGGGCTCGAGACGGCGTCCTCCCACAACGGGCCGCGACAACGCACCGTCGCTCGCGCCACCCCACCGTACCACGCACTCACCTTGTCCCGCCGCGTCTGGTCGTCTCTGTAGACGGTCCAGGCGGCGCCGTCCTCACTAGACGCCACGCGGTACGAGCGCACGAACTGCATGTGGCCCAGGTCGCGGGCTCCCTGCGTCACGATGCCCGTGATTTTACGACCCTCGCCCAGGTCAATCTACGGTGGCAGAGGACAGTGGGGGTGATGGCAGATCAAAGTGATGTAATGGTCAGCACATTTGACTTGAAATGTAGAGGTTGCCAGTCTGAGTCTATCTTCTGGCACGTTTCTTAAAACCCTCAACCTCTCATTTGTGCACTCGCTCAGCCACTCATTCACACATCACTCACCACACAACACCTTCCTTTCTGCATCTTTCCACACAACCGCTCCACTCTGCATCGAGTTGCCATCGTCTCGATCTGAAGCTCATAAGTGCCGATAATTACTCAAACCACCACACGTGTTAAATCTTGAAACGTTTAGCAGCACCGCTTAGCATTTTGGGCATTAGCGCCAGTGCTCTGCGAGCACGAAGCAAGTCGAGCATCTGGAGACCGCGACGTCATCTCGACGTTGCGCGCACCCTCACCTGGAGCCACTGGTTGGGGTCCCCCTTGGCGGCCGACCAGGCGTTGATGCGGCCCTGGCGGTCGAGGCGAGCGAGGTGCGGCTCCCAGGTCCAGCAGGGCAGCCCCAGGGTCTGGTGGACGCTGGACGCCGAGATCTGCGTATCGCCAATCAGCCCCGACTTGAGGCCCAGCGGCTCGGAACAACCTGCAGCAGCGGCGGCGGCGGCGGCGGCGGCAGTGCGTGCAGGGACAGGAGGTCACTGTAGCTGGGCTGCCCCCACAATGGAGCGATTATTTTTAACAATCGTGGGACACCTCAAAATAATCGCAAACTTTAATCATCACCTGCAACCATTTTGTTCACTTCTGAGTAAGACACTGCACAAGTTCACGATGCATTTTTGTTTATCTAACAAATTATTTCATTAGGAAATTACCTTATAACGGAATAGCTCATTTGCAAGGTTGCCCAGTGTGTCAATTGGCTCACAGCAATCACAAGTGACACATATGCACAAATCCTTTAGCATATGTGCCGTAGCTTTTTTTTTCTCCTTTCAAGGAACATCCATAGCGATATTGAACCAAATGGCAGAAAAATAATCAATCCTTAAATTGAAAGCCTGGGAACGGCACGCCAACAACGAGACAATAAACGAATCGCAACGGCGTTCGTCTGAACAAGCGGCGGCGGCGGCGGCCGTCGCTGAGCACACCGAGTTACCGTTGATCTCGCAGCCCAGCAGCTCCATGCGCAGGGTGCAGCGCTTGCGGCATGTCAGCGGCATGACGCGCACGAGCGAGGCTACGATCGGGGGGCTCAGGGTGTTCGACCGCGGCGAGCTGTTGTCCTGGTTGCCCAGGAACACCTGCGACATCCGCGCGTTCGCTCACGAGCGCGTCGTCTCCGGCGCATTTCGTCGCTCAATCGCGATGATAAACCCTCGCCCGAACGCTCGCTAAACAAAGGTAAAGTCGCAGCCCTGCGATTTCTCGCTAAGGCCACTGCTGGAGGAAGAGGCCATGCTGCAGTAAACACTAGTGGGAATTACAATTTAATAATAATTGCATTTATCGAGCGCTTTTCACCCGAGGGTCACAAAGCGCTGCACAGAGCCGCGGAGAGAACGGCACATTAACAACAACGACATCAGAACGGACATTTGCTCTGCTCCTCCGTGTTGACCAGAGCCATTGAGGAAAGTGAACGTATGCAATTTGCCCATCAACTAATTACAGCAAATCCATTCTACTGCTGGATGGATCACAAAGTGGGGAGATTTCATAGCTAAGAGTAATCTGCCCAACCGAAGGATGGGGTTGAACGCGGCGACCTCTGGATCACACGTCCAGCCCACTGATAATCATACCACGCACGTGACAGCTCCGATGTTCCGTACACACCCACACATCTGCACACGTCAACGGAGCCCATTGTCGATCGGGCTCGGCCACGGGTAGGCGGCACAACGGGGCTCGCCCACCTTCTCTCGCCCCGTCGCCGCGTCCCGGTACACCGTCCAGTTGCGCCCGTCGCTGCTGTGCGCCAGCTTGAAGGTGCGCACGTACTCGGCGCTGCCGAAGCGGCTCGCACCCTGCGTCACCACCCCCGACACCCGCAGCCGCCGCTCCAGGTTCACCTGCCGGAAGATCGTCGCCACCTCTGCATCGAGGGCTCAGCCAATCGTTCATCTCATCTCATGGTCAGCAACCGCTTGGTCCTGTACAGGGTCGCTGTGAGCCGGAGCCTATCCCGGCAGACACAGGACGCACGGCAGGGATATACCCACGATGGGACGTCAGTCCATCACCGGGCACCGAGGGCAATTTAGTCTGCAAGCCAATAAACCTATACAGCAGCGTGGGAGGAAACCGGAGTGCCCGGCGAAAACTCACGCGGACACGGGGAGAGAACTCGCAAACTCCACACAGAAAGGCACCAGAGCCGAGATTCGAACCCGGGACCTTCTTGCTGTGAGGCGACCGCACTACCCACTGGGCTGCCCTCCATTCGTTCATTATTATTGGCATCCACTTCATGTTATAGAGGGTCTTGGGGGAGGCTGGAGATTATTCTGGCAGACATGGGGTGCAAGGCAGGACTATACTGTGCAGGATGGGATGCCAGTCCATCACAGGGCACCAGGGACATGTCAGCGGTTCAATTAAACCAGGCAGCGTGTGTTTGGACCGTTAGAGAAAACCAGAGTGCCCGGCACAAAGCCACGGCGGGCACGTAGCAAGCAAACTCCGCAAGGAGACGCACCCGTGTAACGGACCCCGTGGATTTTTACTCTGAGGCTGCAGCGCTACTCACTGCGCTGCCGTACCACCCCACATCAAGTGCATCCTTCGTTGAACTTAAAAATGAAAGCGTTCCTCGCCAATACCGACGTTTTCTCCGGGCACAGCCGCGTGCGTACCTGTATCCAGGGCTGCAAATCTCTCTGCGCAGGAGTCCACGCGTTGACAATGCCCGCACGGTTCAGGCGGGCGAGCGACGGCAGCCACAGCTGCAGGCCCATGACCGCGACGAGCAGCGACGACGCAGTGATCTGATCGTCCCGGATGTCTCCCCCTTCCAGGCCCAGTGGAGACCAGCAGCCTGACGCGTGAACAAGCGAGAACGCTTGTGAGTGTGTGTGTGGGGAATGGCTGGTGTAGCGGTCAGCATGCTCCACTAACCTGGCACTTTGCGTTCCAGTTTCCTTCACAGTAAATAATGTCGATTGTTCTCCACAGCGGGTTTTATTTTAGCGAGAATCATGCCGAGTGTTCCTGCTCTTCGTGACGTTTGGCTTATTTCATAGCACAAGGTCAATGGCGAATGTGTAAACCAGTACGTGGCCTTCACTACGCCACCTCAACCTTAAATGAGTACTGAATGCAGCGAGTCAAACATGAAGACTTGGGAGACAAACGTGGCGCGGCAGGCATAGCGCCGGCCACATCAGCCCCCAGTGCGCCATGGCGGCCTGTGCAGGCGCTTGCTAACGCACAACGCAAGCTCTCCCCGCGCACGAAACTCTTCCGCCTTGAGTTCCACCAAACGAGCGAGCGAGCGTTCGCGACTCCTGCGGCGCGAAAAGGCGGTCACCCGCCGAGCAGCGGGCGCGCTCCACTCACGCAGGCGACAGTCCTTGCCCATGAACTCCCCCGTGCACTCGCAGTGGTAGTCCGCGTCCAGGTCTGTGCAGATCCCCCCGTTCTGACACGGACTCAGCGAGCACTCGTTGATGTCTGGTGACGAACACAAGACGATGTTAAACAAAAAAAAAAGAATCGGCCACAAAGACGTGCGTGCCGTGGCGATCGCAGAGATGCATTCGCCCGGCTCCCCGGCCAAGATTGGGGCTGGACTCTAAACCGACATGCCACGCCGAAATTAATAAACACCAAGAATTGGCGGAGGCATCGTTGATCTATTGTTTGTTAGGTCATGCAATGATCTGAACACGTGTCATCAAATCCCTCCACCACCCAAGACAGCAGAGATATTTAAATCGCCACGTGTACAAGAATTCAGCGACGTGCCAATAATTGATGATTGCTTCATCAATAACAATGCCAATTATCATTGTTACAGCTCACCGGTGAGATGAACACTTTTTAAAATCAAATGGTATGATTCTGATAATAACAACAGTACCATGTATTTATTCGGGAAAACTTTTGTACACTTTGCATTGGAATATTCTCATCTCATTGTCTGAAACCGCTTAGTCCTATACAGGGTCACGGTGAAGCCGGAGCCTATCCCGGCAGACACAGGGCGCAAGGCAAGGATATACCGACGATGGGACGCCAGTCCATCGCCGGGCACTGCGGGACAATTTAGCCTGCGAGCCAATCAACCTATGTAGCAGCATGTTTTTTGGACTGTGGGAGGAAACCGGAGTGCCCGGCGAAAACCCACGCGGACACGGAGAGAACTTGCACAGGATTGAAGCGCATGGAATTGTGCCTTCTGTGGGGTGGTGGAAGAGGCGCAGACCCCTCCAGCTACCGAGATAATAGAGGGCCGCAAGGCGATAACAGCTCAAAAGACCATCTCATGCCCTTCAGTCATAGCTCGGCGGGTGTGGAAGTCACAGCATTAACATGTGTTATCCATAAACCCTACCAGGAGCACATGGAACCGCACGTGGTTCCATTGGTAGCTTCACTTTTCACGTGCAAGGCTATATTATGGAGAGGAAATCGTTTACCAAATCCAACACGTGTCTGTTAATGACCTGGTTGACTGCTGCCTACACGTGTTGACAAGTTGAATATTTCATTGTGAAAACAAGTCGCGTTTCAAACACAGTTTCCAGGAAAGCCAAGCCTGACGACGAGCGTCAGACATTGCTGCAGGAACGGTGGCCACGCATTGCTTGCAGATGTTTTGCCCGGAACTGATGATGAGGATAGCAATGATGGGTGATTCATTCTTCCTCCTCCGCTGCCACACTGTTGAGACAGCGGCTGCGTGCCAATGCGGCCGTGCATTTGCAAGGAAAACATTTCCGTTCCAGCTAATATACAGGGTAATTGAGAACGTGATTCATCGTCTCTTGATATGTATTTCACTTGCCTTTGTGAGACATACAGTGCATTCCTTGACATCTTTTATTGAATAGCGACATTACCGTGTGCAGACAGAAATGGGCTTTTGCACAAGCGGCAAACACCATCCTCCCAGTCTTTGACCACTTTGACATCCAGTCAAGGGAGTTTTGTACATGTGATCCTGCCGCTGCCGTTGGGCTTTGTTACCCGCTCCGTCTCGCGTGCGGCAACACCGAGAAGGAGGAGTGTGCTCGCGGCGCCGATATTTCCGTGACTCAGGGGGTTGATGTGACCGCTCATTGTGCGGGAGATGCCACGACGACCGGAATTAGTCACGAAATCAAGGAATCCCAGTGGACTCTCAACCGTCCTCCTCCGCCCACGCTGGGCCATCTGGGGCCATCGACAGCCTTGTCGAACGGGGCTCGTGGATGCGTCATGGCAAGGCTATGAGGTCAGGGGAATCATTTGAGGCTTGAGATATAAGAGTTTCAGGAAGCCAGGTTTCAAACTCTACACCAGGCAAGAATTATGGCCCCGTTCCAGCAAAATAAAAAAAGCAAAGGATTGGATGTATTAATGTTTCCATAGGTCTCGGCAAATGAGATGTTATTTAAATACAGTAACATCTTATGCTTTGAGTCATTGTTTTACAACAAAACTCACACATGGGTGACTGATTCACTGGTATTCATCAGTTTTGCAAATAAAACCGTACCAACCTTTAGCCAAATAGTAAATATTGTTGCTTGCATTTTTGGTAACCGATTTGTATTGTTCACAAATAAGATTAAATTTATTAACCCAGACTTGTGATGATTTAACCCTGAGTGGGACAAACTGACACTGTCATCAATTTACAAGTTACTCTTCAGAAATATATTCATATTTCAAACGTGAACTGTATCGAGTACACAATGAAAGAAAGAGACATGAACGCGGTTCACATTCCCCACATGAAAACGACCACGTATTCTCATCTCATTGTCAGAAACCGCTTAGTCCTGTGCAGGGTCGCGGTGAGCCGGAGCCTATCCCGGCAGACACAGGGCGCAAGGCAAGGATATACCCTCGATTGGACGCCAGTCCATCACCGAGCATTGCGGGAAATTTAGAATGTAAGCCAATTAACCGATGCAGCAGCATGTTTTTTTGACTGGGAGGAAACCAGAGTGCCCGGCGAAAACCCACGAGGACACGGCGAGAGACCATGCAGACTCCACACAGAAAAGCACCCGAGCCGAGATTCGAACCCGGGCCCTTCTTGCTGTGAGGAGGCGACAGCGCTACCCACTGGGCCACCGTGCCGCCCGACGAACATGTATTAAACATCTTTAGTCACTATCAATTATCACTTATAAACAGACACACACACACTGTAGATAGACTAAGCGATGTATTAACCATAGTGGGATGCGGTGCGAGGATCTTCAGCTGTGATAGTGAAACGTTTGATTAAAATGCCTCTTGAATAAGGCAACGATTTATATCCCCACGAACCAACGGCACGCGCGTACAATAACAATCGTCGCAAGGAGCAATATTCCTTCCCGTGGCAGTATCCCCAGTGGTGTCTGGGAACGCACTCTGCCCACAACATTAATAATAATAATGGTCCAAGCGATACAGCGATATCTTCGTCCATGACTGTTGGAGTGGGGGTAAAAGAAACAAACGTTGCTGTTTGTAACGATGTAGGTTTTCACGGCTCGATGCATGACGATGGCTTCGAAAAGCTGCTCTCTCGGGACAGCCACGTCGATCGCTCCCTCTCTCTCCACCACGACGTTTCACCTAACACGTTAGAGGCATGTGCGCCTCTAAAGTTAGAAGCATGCTTTTCAAAGCAATCATAATGTTGTTGTTTGATTCTCATTCCGCCTGTGGTGAATCAGTCAATGCTGACGCTCGCTGCATCGGCGCCTCGTGGCCTCAATAATGATTCACATCGGCGCTCTCGCTGCTGCGCCATTCCCCTTGAAAGCAACTAGGAAGCGTAAGGAGGAATCACAGAGGCACACGAGGGGAAGGCAGCTACGCGTTAAGCTGGCGCCAATATTTTCCAGACTATATCCTATATATATATATATATCGACCAATCGGTGAGTGTTTATTCTAGCTATGGGGGGGAAGCGGAGGTACGCGGTGAGAGAGCAAACTCCAAAAATGTTTTTTTATTGCTGTTGATTTTCCGTTCTAGTGCCGTTGTTGTTGGCGCGCCGTTCTCTCTGCAAGCGCTTTGTGACCCTCGGGTGAAAAGCGCTCTAAAAATGCAATTATTATCACCTTCACTATTAAGGTTGTCACGAGCAGGTGGCGGTGCCTTTAAACAATGATTATCATCGACGTAGAACTCACGCGCACAGCTCTTTGCTCTTGAAGAGAAGTCAGCTGGTGCGAGGAAAGCACAGGCGGGGGCGGTGTAAGGCACCCATATAGTAAGCCGGCTCCAACATACGCCTACCGGCGACTCTGCTCGCTCTCAAGCTTAGAGGGATTTCATTGTGTAGGTTGCGTGCGCTCTCTATATATCTCATCTCATCTCATTGTCTGAAACCGCTTAGTCCTATACAGGGTCACGGTGAAGCCGGAGCCTATCCCGGCAGACACAGGGCGTAAGGCAAGGATATACCGACGATGGGACGCCAGTCCATCGCCGGGCACTGCGGGGCAATTTAGCCTGCGAGCCAATTAACCTATGTAGCAGCATGCTTTTTGGACTGTGGGAGGAAACCGGAGTGCCCGGCGAAAACCCACGCGGACACGGGGAGAGCATGCAAACTCCACACAGAAAGGCACCCGAGCCGAGAGATTCGAACCCGGGACTTTCTTGCTGTGAGGCGACAGCGCTAACCACTGGGCCACCGCGCTGCCCCTCTCTATATATTAAGATGTTAATAAGCCAAATTGTGACTGTCTTTTTTTTTAGCTGCCGTAGGAAAACATAGTTCCCAGTGAAAACCCATGCGGACACTGAGAGAATACACAAAATCCACAGATACGCAGCACCCGAGCTAGGAATCGAACCGAGGGTCGTCTTGGTGCGAGACAAGGGCAGCGCGCGTCAGCCATGCGTCAGCGCGAACCCCCCTCTTACTGTGCTGGCAGTGGACGCCGTCGAATCCGCGGGGACACTCGCAGGTGTAATCGGCGAAGGCGTCGCCGCGCGGAGGCAAGTGGACGCGGCACTCGCCGGAGTTGTGGCACGGATTGGGCGAGCACGGACCTGTGGGGCGACGGCAGGGGGTGGGGAGACAGCGGCGGCGGCGGGGATACAACGGCGGCAGGGAGACAACGGCGCGGGCGCTCTGCGTGCGCCGACGCTCGTAGCGCTGGCGTGGCCGTGCACGCAAAACGTTCAACGGATAGACAAGCCACGGGCGCGGGGTGGTGGGATCCTAAAACAAACCAGCTCAGAATGGCAATAAACACTGCACAATAATGATAATAATTTCATTTGTAAAGCGCTATTCACCCGAGGGTCACAAAGCGCTGCACAGAGCTGTGGAGAAAACGGCATGTCAGCAACAACAACACAGTACAAGATTACAATAGGTTTTACCGTATCTGGCGATTATGCAGGTGTAAGATCTTAACACCTGCATAATTGCCAGGCAATTATGCAGGTGTTAAAATCCCAAACACCAAAATAGACACATTTTACAATGTGTCCAGTTTGCAAAAGCCACACATACTAGTGGCAAAGTATGCAAACAGGTAGCTTTGATAACCTATGCATTGTCCTTCAACTGACCGACCTTCACCTGGCAGTGGCTTTCTTTTGAGCCTATTTGCCGGTGTCAGTCGCTGCCAAAAGGCAGTCAGCTCCAGACAATGCAGTATCAATGCTTTATAGCTTAGGTGGGGCTGTGTGTAAGATCTTAACACCTGCATAATTGCCAGATACGGTAAAACCTATTGTAATCTTGTATTTGTATACTGGCAAAAAAGTACCCATAGCAACAACACAGTAGATCAAGTAAATCAATAGATTCCATTTTTTGGGTTAGGTCACGTAAAAACTGTTTGTCGTAAACCCTCCACCACCTGACAACAGCCAATCAGTGAAGTTTGTCAACGTTGACAATACGTGCCAATTCTTCACTATCTCAGCACGTGACCCAACCATAAAAATGGAAGCTATTAGTCACGAAAGCCTTCGAATTAAAGATAAATAAACGTAAACTAATGACGGTAAATCATTGAAGGACGTAACATAACAAACAAAATTATTGTTCAACAAATAAAGGAATAAGTGGTTAAAGCTCAGTGACACAAGAGTCTTACCGATATAATTTGGATAAAGCCACAAACTGTCACGAGTAATGCCCTCCCTCACTGTCTTCATGTATGTTTGCAGTTCTCGATGCCTCTCAAGAGCTGCTCTCTCGGCCCGGCCGTAGTGTTCCAGCTCTCTCCTCCGCAAACATCATCTCGCCTCCCTCAGAGGCATCTCTCTAGAGAGAGCACCTCAATACCGGAACGGAGTCTGCTATTATTGCGCCCACAATTGCTCGGCGAGCGATCCTTGCCACCTCATAATACCAACAACAACAACCGCCATTAAGCGGCGGTGACGTCGCCACGGTGCCTGTGCCAGGCCAGGTGCACCTTTAAGCCACGTAAAATTTCGAAGGCTCGCTGACAAGAGGTCACGGGACAGACCCAGGTGCTATGGGCTGTCTGAGACGGAGATGACTGGCAGATGCACCACCCATGCTTCCTACTGCGCCAACTTGCTTTGTTTTAGCTGCCCACCGCTCCGCTCGTTGTTGCAAGCATCGCTCCTCCGCCCTCCGCTGTTGTTGGAGGGCGGCTGCTTCCAACTGCCCCGAGCATCTTTCACGATCCTCCTCCTCCTCATAGGTCAAGCTTGACACCGCTGGTACCAGTCTTCGGCAAGTCCACTCAGCTCCAGATCTCGCAGCCACAGAGGCCTCCGCTACCGCGTTTCGGTCGTGCAACTTAAAATTCACCCTCGACTCTCCGAGCGACAGCCCACACCATTTCAGCCATTTCACAAAGCAGTGCATTGTTGGTCTCCTCAGACCTCGCTTGAGTGGGAACACGGAAGCACAGTGCTGACTACCAGGGAGCAGATGGCATCGTTAACAGTCATACATCTTCACATCGCATTGGAAACGTACTTCATGCAACACATTTTCTCGCGCCTCTTTTACAATGATGCGTGGGGATTTAAACGCATTCGTGTTGTTGCGTCGCACCTATCCCTTTGAGAGTAAAACAAAACGGAGAAATGTTGAGGTTTGACTTTCGATATTGCGCTGCGCTGTAAATCAATATTAATTACACATAATGACCCTCTGGAAATAGCCAAATAACCTACATTCCTAAATAATTGCACTAGGCAGCATTTTTTTTTTACTACAAAATGTAACAGCATGCCTATTAGCAGAGGCCTTCATCCATGAGGCCTTGCTTAACAACAACTACGAGGACTCAACAACGATGGGGTGCACGGTGAAACGTCGCGACGGAGGGAGAGGGAGCGATCGACGCGGCTGTCCCGAGAGAGCAGCTTTTCGAAGCAATCATCATGCATCGAGCCGTGAAAACCTACATCATTACAATCCTATCATTGTCTGCTGAAATCTTAATATAGAGAGGATGCACTGTGAGACAAATGTTGGCGCCGGCTGACTGCGTGGTAGCCTTCCCACTAGTCTGCCTCTCTGTGGTTCCTCAAACCCCCGAGTCATTCGCTCTCGCCTTCTCTGCCTCTCGATTTAAGAGTGAATGAATACTGTGCAAGTTAAAACGTGGTGACATTTTATAAATGATAATTATTATTATTACTCTCACCCCTTCGCAGCCTTTTTATCCACTGTGGCTTTTATCAGAAGCTGAAATCATAATGAGGTATCTTAAAAGATAAAAGCTGACAGCTTGCATATGGGGGGGGTAATATGATGATTGTTTAGGGGGCTAACACTCATACGGGTAATACATCTCAAAAGAGGCAGTTATGTTCCTCTCAATTAGTCTAATTGTCTTGTCTGTCAGCATCGTGTTAGGAAATGAAGACACCTGCTTTGAGATCTGCCCCAGGCAGCAATGTTCCTCCCATGTCGGGAGGACAGCCTCTGGCAGGCGACGTTTCAGAACTACGTTTGAAGTCTCTTCAATCGCCGATAACCCTCCAGTGGCGGCGAGCAAGTCGGCGCGGTGCCGGCGCGGTGCCGGCGCGGTGCTGGTACCGCGCCGGCACCGCGCCAACGGCGCTCACGAGACATACGATTGGTCTGGATCAGGTGCTGTGCAACTTCACCGAGGTTTAACGGGCATCAGCAGCACCCGGCAAGAAGCCCGGTGTCGCCAAGCAAATGAGATGCAAATGGCGAGAGTTACGATCGCTCGCTGTCAAAATTGCGTTCCTTGTTTTGCGCTCTACATGCAAATGACCACGCTCAGTCTGCAGCTCATTTCCCGAGCGAGCAACTCGACGCATATGGCGACGATTAAATATTTACAACCCAGTGGCTGCGGGGAAGATGGCCCAGTAGATCACAGGATTTCTTTTTTTTTTTACGGCCTGTCCCAGCAACTATCAAACAGTCACGCGTGAAAAATGTCGTGTATTTTAGAGCACATCCCAGCATGTCAAACTGACGTGAAAATGGATTTTAAAATGTTCTGCGTCTTGTTGACGCAACATTTTTTTTTAGGGCGCTCAAGATCCCGAACAAATTTACAACCTCGTCACGTGACGCTGACAGCGCAATAGAGCAAATCCAGAAATGTAGAAAATAAATAACAGGCGCTGTGCTGTATATAATAATAATAGTAGCATTTAGAGAGCATCTTTCACCCGAGTATGTATTATTCACATATTAGCTTCGATGTAACCATTCATTCTGCTAATTGCAGAACAGCCTGCACCTCGAGGGAGGTTTAGGGAGCCCCCTTATAACAGGTGCTCATCAGTACCCAACTAAACCTGTACTACAAGGTCGCTGAGGGAACAGATCCTATCCCGGTAGACACAGGGTGGAAGGCAGGATGGGACGGCAGTGTATTGCAGGGTACCACGGGCGATTTAATCAAGCGGGTCAATTAACTTGGGCAGCGTGACTATGGACTGTGGGAAGAAACCCAAATACCCAGCAGAATCGTAAGTGTAAAGGGGAGAGAACATGTAAACGCCAAAGAGCCTTTTGGAAGGAAATCTCATCTACTCTTCTTACAATAACCTACTCGTTTTAGAGATCTGGAGGGGTCTTTAACATCAACTTTGCACACACACACACACACGACATCACCAGTGGAAAGCCTTACATCACCGATATTTTTGATTTCTATAACAAGCTGTGTTGGCTTTGCGAAGCGTACAACTCACGTAGGCCTGCCAAGTTTACAAAGCGTATCCTACACAGTTCACATGTTTAGTCAGTGGCGCAGCATGGGCTGAGAAATGGAAACACGCGGATGACGCAAGCAACAAAGACGAGCTCAGTTGGCCTACCTGGCAAATCCGAGCCAGACGCCTCTGCAGGATTTCCTGCGACCAGACAGATCACATCACAGAGACGATCAAAACGTCCATGAACAGGAAAAGGAGGAATAAAAATAGCGCATGTGCATAGATTCGGAAAGTCTTGCCGACGTATAAAAAAAAAACACCACGAAAAATGTTGCTGTTGAGTTTCCATGCTGGTGCCTTCGTTGTTGACGCGGCCGTTCTCTCCGCAGCTCTGTGAAACGCTTTGTGACCCTCGGGTGAAAAGCACTCTATAAATGCAATTATTATTATTATATTGAATTCATCTAATCTCATTGTCAGAAAACGCTTAGTCCTGTACAGGGTCGCAGTGAGCCGGAGCCTATCCCGGCAGACACAGGGCGCAAAGCAGGGATATACCTACGATGGGACGCCAGTCCATCACTGGGCACTGAGGGCAATTTTAGTCTGCAAGCCAATTAACCTATGCGGCAGCATGTTTTTTTTTTACTGTGGGAGGAAACCAGAGTACCCGGCGAAAACCCACGCGGACACGGGGAGAACATGCAAACTCCACACAGAAAGCAACACCTGAGCCGAGATTCGAACCCGGGAGCGTCTTGCTGTGAGGCAACAGCGCTACCCACTGGGCCACCGTGCCGCTGCAATTATTAGTACTATCATTATATCACACATTGTGCACAGTACGTTTTTCCTATGTACAGGGTTGAAAAGGCATGTTTATACAAATGCATTCTTTACCCGGTTTAGGATTATAATGGAACAATTCTGTTTATAAACAAGCGGTGTCTTTTAAAAGTTTCCTTCCCCTCAAAATATAAACTATTATACTCATATCAAATTATGATCAATTACGGCCCAGTATTTTGGCTAAACATGTGTAACACCATTTTATTATCAGTAATGAGCTTCCATTAGAAGACGTTTACAAATAAATGACAGTACAGTAATAACACAGTCCATAAACTAAAATGTTGAGTAATATATTAGTCTCAACGTGGTTTAAAAAGGTTTCAAATAGCCCATAGGCGAGATCTAAAGCTAAGCCATGTACAGGCCATGTACTGTACAGCTCTTTGCAAGTCCACTGCTTGATGAGGGCTCTTCCACATCACGCGGGTCACAAGGGATGTTTGATCATACTTCACCACGCTGGTCAGTGTGGGTCGGCGAAGAGGAGCCTGGGGTGGGATATTACTTGACGTTGATGTTAGCCATGTTCGGAAATCGAACCCGGGTGGCTGCACCACCTCTCCACCCCCACTTTAAATCAATCAACCACAGTATCTTCAACACAGTCTTTAAACTCGGTCGCGTGGCTCCGGTGCCTTTCTGCGTGGAGTTTGAACACTCGCCCCGTATCTACGTGGATTTTCACTGGATTCTCGGGCTTCCTCCCACAATCCAAAAACACGTTGCTGCCTCGGTAAATGTGCCCTGGCTACATTGTCCTCAGTGCCCTGCAATGGACCGGCATCCTATCCTGAGCACAGCCCTGCCTTGCGCCCTATGTCTGCAAAAGTAGATTCCGTGTCCCGGAGACCCCCTGCGGAATTGAGTCGGCACCGGTAACGAATGCATGTGTGTTTTATACAGATGACTTCAAACTCACCATTGTCTTTGGTGGAAACGGAGCAATTCGGCCCCGAATAGTTTGCTGGGCAGAGGCAAACGTGCGTGGCGGTGACGCTGTCTTTTGACGAGTCCAACTGGCATGTCCCACCGTTGTCACAGGGGTTCGGATCACATGGCTCCTCACCTAAGGGGCATGCAGGGAGACGAGGAGGGCACAGGGAAATACAGCAGACGGTCACAGATATTTACACAATCACGATCAACGTATTCATAATGGCGGAGTGGTGGTGGAGTGGTTGGCGCACTGCGATATGAACCCACCAATTCGGAGTTTGATTCCCAGCCATATCTAACATCAGTGGCAAGGGATGTCCGAATCGGTTCTGCCCCATGCACCTTCACCAACCCACACATGACCAAAGTGGTGAGGCATAGTTTAAAAAAAAAAATCACAAGGTACTGTGCATCTTCATTGGTGGTTTTCTAATGGATTGAAATTACACATGTGCTATAATGACCACTACTTTATAAGTCCACTGTTGATGAGATCCTCCTCAACCGATGTTGGTCACTGGAGTTAATTGACCACACTTCACAACGCTGTTCAGTATAGGTTCGTGGCGATTGATGACGTGCAGGATGAGCGAAGAGAGGAAGACCTCACACACACGGTCGCTGCCTTGCACCAAAAGCACAGGTACAACTTTCATATCCGGAGTTTCTTTTTCTTCTGTGTTTTCCACTTACTTTGCCCTAACATTTATTGCCACTATTTGACGTTCAGTTGAACTGTCCTGATGTTGTTGTTGACATGCCGTTCTCTCCACAGCTCGGATTTGTAAAGCATAAAAAAACCCAAACAAACGTTATTGTTGCGGATTTTCCGTTCGGTCACTGCTCTTGACGTGCCGTTCTCCCCGCAGCTCTGTGCAGCGCTCTGTGGCACTCGGGTGAAAAGCGTTCTATAAGTGCTATTATTTTTATATTACCTGTGACCAGGCTTCTAGAAGCTCAGGTTGCCCGAGTCTGGAGCGCAGCACGCTGGTGATGTGCGTTCCGGGCAAGAGTGGTCTCGCGTTAACCCACTGTGTTGCAATTCCTCTCTTGGCACCGAATCGTGACTTGGATGCCCAGTGTCAATGGGAATTAGTACCTGGACTGAGGCCCTTCCCCTGCAACCTCAAACGAAACGCTATACCTGGTGTTGTGTCATCATGAGCACTGAGGAGACAAATGTGACCTGACGTGGTGCTGGAAACACTAGCTCAGTCTGTGCTGCGCTGGTCTTAATAGACGCGCACTTGGCTCAACAATCTGCCGAGCTAGTCGGGACATTTGTGCCTCTGTATGTGTGGTACTGTAAAATGAGCAAAAGCATGAATGCACGCTGTCAGGATTTGGAGGCAACACATGGCCACATTCCATCATAGATAAGACAGGCACGTGTTCCAGATTGCTATGGCCCAGCAAGTGAGAGAACATTGCTTTGGATGACTCTCTGCGCAGAGGCATTCGTTTGCTCAGGCGTGACCCTGCGCAAGTCAGTACAAGTGCCGGTCCCGATGTGCCCACTGGGGCGTTCGCAAAAGGGCCCTCAAATGTTACTTTCTAACAATACAGCTGGGGATGAAGTTTGACGGAGGAATGTACAGAATGCCGGAGCTCTCAGATCTGGATCAGGGGTTAAGGGTCCTGTGAGGACCTCGTGAAAGCAAACACCTGTATGGTTTCCATGGTCACGCTTTACTCCGAACTTGCAAAAAAAAACCCCCACTTTTCAAGGTTGCCCTTTACTTACGGTAATAATCACTTACCTGTTGCTCATACAAGTACAGCTGTGCATTAGCATCCCATAAACGTATCAGTCTCAGGTCGTATCACACATTCATGCAATCGGGTTGAGTGAGGGAGCAAAGAGTTGCCCCTTTTAAAGGACATAATAATAATACTACTCTTGCCCTTTGTGTATATGGGTTAGGCCACGTTGATGCGGTTTAAATAATTGTTGTTATTCACATGAAAGCATACGGGATTCGAGCTTGGTTTTCATGGCTTGCGGTGAAATGCGATTTCCACTGCACAGTTGTTCATTTCAGGCGGCCGTGTTGAGCGTTTTTCCTCTTTCCTTCGAAACACTTCACCTCCCACATAGGAGGCATCATTCGGCTATTAATGCCGGAGGTGAAACATCGCAAACGCGAGTCGGAATTGTCAACCTGGCTATCCCGAAACAGCAGCTATTCAGGACAATTCTCAAATGTGGATTATGAGAATTGTCCTCGAGTGAGCGTGGCATCCTGATGCAAGGAACGAAACGGGGGCCCGGTCCAATTTCCTTCCTCTGCGTGGGTGGGGAGCTGGACCTAGAGGGCTCACGAACCCAGGGGTACAGTTGCACTGCCTGCACAGTTGACAGATCACGGTATTTTCCCCATAACTCTCATAGGACCATACAATGGCCTGGGTTGTCTGGGAATCTATTCACGTAGTGCGGCCGCTACAGCTCTCAAGTCGACAATGGGCTCACCCCTAGAGGGCCAATAAAACTTGTACCAAGATGTGGCGAGTCAAGCGTGCTTAATCGGTGCGTTTCCACTATGCAACAGCTCCACGATGATGCTGAGCCAGCGAGGAGACGCGCCACTATCTTCCAGTCTCGTCTGAGCTATGCGAACTGTTTGGCACTCAGAAAAAAAACCCCCAACAGCAATCTGCACTCACAAGTGAAAATAAATTCCACTGTAGAGATATTATTTCCGTGCAAGTGCACTTTATCTCATTACACTTAAATATTAATCTCAATAAAAGCAATGGCCTTGGACTAACGTAATACCATACTCTACGGTATTCAGAGCAGCTGGTAGATGACTATGCCCTGAATTCGATAGAGCGCGGCGTTTAATTCCATCGTTGTGAGCAGCGACTCGCTCAGCTGTGAACAGAGAATTGGCATCTGATTAAGTTGCAAAACCAATAATTGCTCAGGTGTGGCTCCGGAGTGGCCCTGGGATTAACGGAAAATTAGATTAATTGGGCACTTATAGTCGTAATAATGCAAAACATTCTCTACAGCTTACAACAGTTGGGAATTCGTGGCACTGTAAAGTTAAGTTGAACCCACTCATATTTAAGAGACATAAAAATGGGCATTTCTGCGTTTCGTCTCTCAATATGAATAACATTTTGGCTCCTGCGTAAGCCTTGAATCACACCAGCATATTCTCAAACAACACCTGTTCAAGCTGGTAACTTCTGGACGTATTCGTACAGTTGAACAATGATTACATTTTATAGCGCATGGCACGAAACCATCCAATAACAAAGGGTCATTTCCAGGGGACCCTCATCCAGCAGTGGAATCGCCCCGAGGATTGCGCCCAGAGAAGCTCCCTGTGCGCGTGTGTTGTAGTCTTGAGTCATGCGGTGACCGCATATCGATTACCTGTTAATGTTACCTACTTACAGACAGCTAGCGAGCACCTATTAAGGCGGGCCCAGAACACGACAGGGTGGGTGACCAGCATCCACCCCCGACCGCCTTTGTCTCCCCAGTGGTGACAGTTTACACGCCGCACTGGGTACTATACTCATTTGAAGCCGAGTCGACCTAGTGGAGGCCAGGACCGGTTCAGATAATCATCACTGGCGTTGTTGGCCGCGTATAGGAATCGAACTCGGGTGGCCGGGTTCGTAACGCAGCGCGCCAGCGAGTATAGTCACCACAGCTCCTACAACAACAACAACCGCCATTCGCCAATGAGAGCCGGTGGCGTCACCATAGCGCTTGTGCCAGGCCAGGTGTTATGGGTTGTCCGAGATGACTGGCAGATGCACAACCTGTGCTCCCTGCTGTACCAACTTGTGTTTTATTCGCCCGGCGCGCCACACAGTGTTGTGAGCGACGCTCCTCCGCTGTTGTTGGAGGGCGACTGCCTCCAACTGCCCCGTAGCGTCCTTCACGATCCTCCTCCACAGAGGTCGATCTTGACACCGCTGGTACCAGTCTTCAGCAAGTCCACTCAGCTCCAGGTCCTCCTGTGCCACATCAATCCATCTCTTCTCCAGCTGGAGCCGCATCCGTTTATTCCCCTCTATCCGGCCAAACAGCAACTGCTTGGGCATGCGGTGGCTGGGCATGCGGGCTGCATGACTCAGCCACCGCAGTCTCGCCTGCTGGAGGAGCTCGCTTAAGAGACCATATGAGCTCCTCACACAATCTAATCCGGTCAAACACAGGATGGATCGCAGGCAAGCCAGGCGCAAAGTTTCAAATCGGCGCAGATGTGTCACCAGAAGGCTTCACGTTTCGCAAGCATCGAGAAGAGGGGGCATGACTGCAGCTGAGAAGACCCGACGCTTCGTGTGGAGCGACAGGGCCAGGCAGCTTCCACACAGCGTTAGGCAGCCGATGAAAAGAAAACGCGGCGCGACCGATTCGGGATGAGACCTACGCTGCCAAACCAAACACCACAGCCCCCCCACGCACACCGAGGAACACAATAACACTCTGGGCTGGGTGCCATGAGCTCACTGCCCCACCACTGCGGGCTATGCGAGTGAATTGCAGGCTATGATCGTGAGTGTACACCTATGATGGAGTACCATCACATAAGCGGTATGTTGGAATTCATCGCAAATTCTAACATCTGCGATTAGATGTTTTACTTACCGCGTACAAATAGTAACTGGTAGCCTCGTTTGTAGGGCAAGGTCGAATTACAGCTGCGTACAGCCTACAGCCGTGCCTCGGCGAACAGCAATGGTGCTGCGGGCTGTACATTAGACACGAGATGCACATGCAGATTACAATCCTTCAAACCCCAGTTCGATTCCCAGTCGTGGCTAACATTAGTGGCGAGTGAAATCTGTGCCAGTCCTGCACTGACCACCCTGGTGAAGTATGGTCAAACGCCACCCCCCCATAAGCGAAACGGCATGAGGAGCCCTGAATCTGTCATTTGCTCAATAGTGCCTAAAATACACGCACATAATCTACAGTACACTCCTAGGCTATAATAACCACGTACACAGCCTACAAAACAGTGTTTACAAAACACACAGGGCTTACAATACGAAAAAAAACCCAGCTAATGCAATAACGTAAGCTTACGATGGACCTAAACACACACACACATCGGTAATAATACACAACATGAAATATAGTTTACACAGAGCACACAATACCGCAGTTTGCTTACAAGGCAGATGATTACGTTGGAGGTTTTGTGTTAAGATGCGCACATCTTATGATACAGTCTACAATTCACAGGCTACAGTACCAAACATAGGTTGCAATACTGTATACATCATAGCGTACACTGCACAAAGACTTTGATACATAGCTCGCAACACAGGCACATAGCCTAGAATGCGCACGGACTACAACACAGATTACAATCTAATCCACACACACGCGCGCACACACATTGTCCACAGTGCATAAGACGAGACGTTCAAATATTGGACATGACGCCGCACGGAACATCAAATCTTCTTCATCTCACCACGAACCGCAGTGCACGGCAGGCACAGCAGGAGGACGAGGAGGAGATTGGAGGTGATGAGACGCATGCTGCTGCTGCTGCTGCCGCCGCTGCTGCCCAGAGACATCGCGAATAATCACGGGGGAAAGGCGAGCTCAGCCGCCGGCTCTATTTATAGAGGGACCAATAATCCTCTTATTGGGGATTGTATAGGGGATGGATGGGCGCATCCAATCCCTATGCAGTGTGCGTCCGTTCTGTCTCTCTAGCGTATGTGTGCCCGGGCTTAGAGGCTACTGGGACGACACTGAGCCGCGCCAGTAATTTACCCTGGCGTCAATTACGAGACACTCTTTAAATAGCGCTGAGCTCTACCATTATAAACACGGTCTCTGACCCGCCACGATCTGCAATCCACTTGCACCGTTTCCACCCCCTGTCAGATGCGAGCACATGGTTCAGCCCGAGTGCGAGCATCGTGGAATCATTTTTTGAAGCCACTGCCAAATCCGGACCCATTCCGAACCGCTTACATCTCAGCTCAGAGCTGATCGATCCGTGCAGGAATCTAATAGTTACACACTTTGGCACTTTCTGTTTCACGTTAGAATCGTGTGTTCTGTGGTTAAGCCATGTTTTGAAAGAAAGAAAAAGCGTCGTTAGCAAAAGAAACTGCGTTCAAGATGCTTTTTAAAGGGAAAAAATATGTTTGGTTGATTACAGCGATGTGGAGCGTTCGGTGTTTTGGGACTTCATAATTGAAGCAAGAAGAGGCGAATGAACGTGGGGATGCCCCCTGATCGTCGTCGTGAGACCACCACCAGCAGTGCCGCATTGAGAGTTTTGTGCAGGGAAGCTTCGCATACTTTTCAATTCAATTCCACCCATGTCTGATATCAAATACACTCCACTCTTAATTACCTGGTTACAAAGCGTCGGCTACAGTGTTTAAATGTGATGTAATAACGAGGGCCACATGCACCTATTATAAAGTCCAAGTAATAACCCACGGAGTGGTTCCATCGCGCTGTACCACAGTGTCACGATATCGGCTTTTCAAACACAGTGAAGCGGTTGTAATTTTGCTGGTCCCTCAAAACCCTAAGCACCGGGCTGTAGCCTCACAGCAGAAAGCACTCGAGTTCAATTCCTGGCTCAGGTGACTTTCGGTGTGGGGGTTTGCAAGTTCTCCCCGTGCCCGTGTGGGTTTTCGCCCGGTCCTTCGATTTCCTCCCACTGTCCATAGATATGCTGCCGGGGTTAATTGACCATTTATCCCACTAAATGATTGCTGGTGCCCTACGATAGACTAGCGTTCCGTCCTGGTTTTAACCTTGCCTTTGAGCCCTGTATCTGCCGGGATGAGCTCCGGCCCCCCGCGACCCTGTACAGGATTAAGCGACTACTGTTATTAATAACATACCAACCACAGCGGCCTCCACGACCCTCTAGTGGCGCATGTCTGCAATCCATCACTTCGGAGGGGGGGGGGGGTCGGTTGAATTAATAATAATTGCATTTATAGAGTGCTTTTCACCCGAGGCTTACAAAGCGCTGCACAGAGCTGCGGAAGAACGACACGTCAACAACAATAACAGAGATCGCACATGATTTCTGAAAATCCCTCCCCGTGAGCGCGAAGGTTGCCTGGCTTACCAGGAGATGATAATGAAGATGATGATTGCAACAGGGCGGCACGGTGGCCCAGTGGGTAACGCTGTCGCCTCCTCACAGCAAGAAGGTCCCGAGTTCGAATCTCGGCTCGGGTGCCTTTATGTGTGGAGTTTGCATGTTCTCTCCCTGTGTCCACGTGGGTTTTCGTCGGGCACTCCGATTTCCTCCTACAGCCCAATAAACATGCTGCTGCATAGGTTAATTGGCTTGCAGACTGAATTGCCCACAGTGCCCGGTGACGGACTGGCGTCCCATAGTGGGTGTGTCCCTGCCTTGCGCCCTGTGCCTGCCGGGATAGGCTCCGGCTCACCGCGACCCTGTTACAGGACGAAGCGGTATCTGACAATGAGATGATATTTTTGCAACACCGCAAGGGAATAACTGTGTCGCAGCTGTACGGAGTTTGTCAGGTGTCTCGAGCACGGGGATTTCCTCTGGCTACCATATGTAGACAAGCCAACAATTATCCGTGAACGTTGCCTTGGCAACGACAAACTGTTCAACAACCGCAACCTCGGCAATGTCACTGTGCCACCGTGGAACGCTCTCCACAGCTTTCCCAAAAGAGCAGCTCTTGTGATCTCGTCGGAGCAATGCTCAAATACGTGGTTTTGATGGGATTCCTTCGACACAGCTAGCACGTGAGTTGCTAAACAAAAATTAAATAAAAATATGAAAATAACAAATTAACCAAACAATAAGAAAAACAAAAAAAACCCATTTAGTATTGGCTCAAATACCGTGTTTTTTTTCTGCGGTGCGCGTGGCACCTCCAACGTGACGAAACAGGGAAGAGGAGCGCTCAACACTGCTTCCCTGAAAGAGTCACTCCCAAGAGCAATTCGTCTACATCGCGCGGTGGAAACCTACATCAACACACACTGTACATTAATGTCATTTCATGCTCGTATGTTACACAGTACAGTAGAGTACTATGGAACGCCCCTCAGATTTTATTCCAGCTTCTTTGCCAGAAAAGGAATGCACACTGGTAAAGAACTTTCCACTTTCCTTCCCATCTATATAGCATTTGTTACCCTTTCATCTTATGTACGTTTAATAATCGATATTTAAAAATACAGCGTAGTTATGTTTGACATTTCAATATGCTTTTTACCTGTTGAGTTATTGTGTCCTTGCTTATCAAACAAATAGTTATATTCTCCATATTCAAGTATTTAATTAATACATTATTTTTATATGTGCCACAAACGTAACGCTTTTAATTCCTGAAAATTAGTCGATGTTGTCAACAGTTTAAGGCATTGATTTTTTTACAATACACTACTTCCTGGCATCCCTGCCTACCTGATCAATCGTCTCCAACGTGTGCAGAATGCGGCTGCAAGAGTCCTCACTCTCTCCAATCAACGATCACATATCCTCAGTGCTGGTGTCTCTCCACTGGCTACCAGTTAAATACAGAATTGAATTCAAGGCCCTCCACACCCACGAGGCTCTCACTGGCGCTACTCCGACATACATCCGTAACCAACTTGAGACATCCTCCTCGACACAACTTCGATCCTCTAATACGTGTTTGCTGCATGTGCCCTGATCGTACATTTGTTCAATGGGTGACAGCCTCGTTCTCACCAACGCGGAACAGTCCTTTGTCTCCAACATTCCCTTAAATAACCCAGTCTTATTCAGGTGCTAATTTAATGTTCGTCACATCGACCCGGTTTACCCCGTTCAACCCCCCAGGTGTTGGAACATTCCATACCTCGTTTGTCCCCACCTTTGAAATTTGGACCAGTCCCATCAATCTGCGTTCCCCACCGACCATTCACCTATAATCCAGATGCGAACTAATCCGCTAATTCCATAGCCCAGCACAGGCACAACAAAAGAGGGCTTCTCTCTCGCGGCCTCGAGTGTTCTACATGACCGCTACCCTGCCCGCTGTGGCCGTGTAGTCACCGATCTCACCTTACCCACGCCCCTGCTTTATTACGCAACCCCCCAACCCCCTCCCCGGTCTTGCGTGGAAATACTGTGGAGGGGACCTGTCCTTTCTTTGGATAAAATCCAAAATTCTTCGGATAAAATCCACTCCAGGGGAGTTGGGGCCATGGTGGGGTTCCTTCGCGCCGCGCAGTGGATTTGATCTCGGCGGGTGCCGCGAGGGTGGTGCGCGGTGCGCGTTCGGCCGGGATGAACGCGGTGCGGTCGGGTTCACGCGCTGGTGGCCCATCAGCCGGTGGCACCACGCTCGTACACCGCCGCGCTGTGCCGTGCCGGCCGGCCGTGTGGCTGGGAAATCCCGTGCTTTTGAAGCAATGCGGCAAATGTGCTGTCGACCGCAGCCCGTGCCAACTGAAACATAAACCTTAAAGAAACGTCCCCTTGTGGACGTCATATCTGATCCCTCAACTAACACTCTAGAAATTCAATTGTTATTATCATACGATAAATGTTATATTAACCATTTCCCAATATATATTATAAACACTGATAATTTAGCATTTTACATTTTTAGTTGAAAGTCAGATCATTTTTTTACATGTTGTCCTGCAACGATGTGTGTATAAACCCCCCCCCCCCAAAAAAAAAAAATATTGTTGCTGATTTTCCGTTCTAGTGTCGTTGTTGTTGACGCGCCGTTCTCTCCGCTGCTCTGTGCAGCGCTTTGTGACCCTCGAATGAAAAGCGCTCTATAAATGCAATTATTATTATTATTAACGGCGCTCATCATTGTGCTGTCGTTGTCAAGAGACGCGCAGGGCCACGGGATGGCCAGTAGGTGGCAGTGCAGCGAATAGATCGCTCATTTTGTTTGCAATCACCAATCCGTCGTTGACAACTGAAGCGCCCAAGTTGGGTGCAAACAGAAACTATGTTGGGCGGCACGGTGGTGGCCCAGTCGGTAACGCTGTCGCCTCCTCACAGCAAGAAGGTCCCGGGTTCGAATCTCGGCTCGGGTGTTGCTTTCTCTGTGGAGTTTGCATGTTCTCTCCCCGTGTCCGCGTGGGTTTTCGCGGGCACTCCGGTTTCCTCCCACAGTCCAAAAAAAACATGCTGCTGCATAGGTTAATTGGCTTGCAGACTAAATTGCCCGCAGTGGCCTGTGATGGACTGGCGTCCCATCGTGGGTATATGCCTGCCTTGCGCCCTGTGTCTGCCGGGATAGGCTCCGGCTCACCGCGATCCTGTACAGGACTAAGTGGTTTCTGACAATGAGATGAGATGAGAAAATGTTTCACGATCCGAGGATTCCTTGCAATCATCATGCATCGAGACGTGAAAACCTACATCATTACAAATCGATGAACCTTCAATAAACTTCCCAAAGTCGCCGTTCCAGTTGGTCCCTTAGCAATTAGGCACAATGATGACATCTGCGCCTCAGTAAGAATGTCCATCCCGCGGTAGTTCCATTGCTGCCTCGGGCGCATTTCAATCACCATCACAGCGCACCAGGGATAGATTCGTTATTTTAATCAACCGAGGCAAGCAGCAGTTATTTGGCCGGTGGGAGGAAACCGGAGTACTTGGCGAAAATCCACGCAGATGCGGAGAGAGAGAACACGCAAAGTGGAAATAAATCCGCGAGCTTCTCGCTGTTACGCGGTATCGCTACTCACTGCTGCCCCCCTCCCCCAAGTATAATTACCATTGATCCTTAATTGGCTCAAAACATCTCATCTCATCTCATTGTCAGAAACCGCTTAGTCCTATACAGGGTTGCGGTGAGCCGGAGCCTATCCCGGAAACACAGGGCGCAAGGCAGGGATATACCCACGATCGGACGCCAGTCCATCACCGGGCACTGCGGGCAATTTAGTCTGCAATCCAATTAACCTAACCAGGAGCATGCTTTTGGACTGTGGGAGGAAACCGGAGTACCCGGCGAAAACCCACGCGGACACGGGGAGAGCATGCAAACTCCACACAGAAAGGCACCCGAGCCGAGAGATTCGAACCCAGGAACTTCTTGCTGTGAGGCGACAGCGCTAACCACTGGGCCACCGTGCCACCCCGGCTCAAAACACATAAAAAAACACTCCCAATGAAGAGGCAGGATTCTCCTGTAAATGAGTCATAAGGCTCACCGTGTTTCTCGATACTGTACCAGGATACCGCCTGAAAAAAGGCTAAAATTAGCGGTTATATAAGCGGAACTCCAGTCTGCCTCCACATATTTTTAAACAAAATTAGCTTCACGTTACAGTTTGTGAAATGCATCGCGTTTAAAATGTGAGAGGTGATCTCTGAGGAAGAGGTACGGAATATGTCTATCTACTGCTGGATGAAGCCTCCACCACGCCCCCCCCCCCATACCATTGTGGTCGTGAGAGGAGAGGTTTGGCCATACTTCACCACGCTGATCGCGGAGTGTTGGTTAAGTTTGTGAGACAGGTGAGAAAGAGAGGGAAAGATAGATGATAACAGATGTTTATTATTATTACAGCATTATATTTTTGTTCTATTTTACTGCTGACTTTACGTCCTATAATTGGCTTGCAGACTAAATTGCCCGCAGTGCCCGGTGATGGATTGGCGTCCCATCGAGGGTATATCACTGCCTTGCGCCCTGTGTCTGCCGGGATCGGTTCCGGCTCACCACGACCCTGTCCAAGACTAAGCGGTTTCTGACAATGAGATGAGATGTACAGCTCCCATTATTGCTCATTAAAAAAAAACCCACTATAGAAACCTCATGACGGCCACCAGATGGCACCCAAGGCATGGCGATTGGTGCGGGACTGCGTCTTCGGGACGGCTGAGAATTTCAAGCGATGTGATTCCATCTGCACCCCGAGAGTACGGGTGACTTTCCTGTGATTGCTTAGACCCCGCACGGGATGGTTGTGCGCGCTGCGATGTTCATTCATTATCAGTACCCGCTTGAGCGCTAGACCAAAACCTATCTCAGCAGACGCAGGGCGGAAGGCAGCGCTAGACCAAAAATGTGACGCCAGTCCATAACAGGGCACCGGGAGGAAATAGGCAGCAGGCCAAATAACTTACACAGCGTTTCTTTGGACGGTGTGGGGAAACCGGAATACTCAGCAAAATACCACGCGGACACGGGGAGAAAAAACACGCAAACTCCACACAGAAAGGCACCCGGGACGGGAATCAAACACAGAGCCTTTTTTGTTGTGAGACTATAGCGCTACCTCACTGCACCAACATGCAACCCTAAGCGCTGCAACGTCAATTACATGAACCTGGGAATTTCTGCCTTGCAAAGGAAACGTGGGCGGCACGGTGGCCCAGTGGGTAGCGCTGTCGCCTCCTCACAGCAAGAAGGTCCCGGGTTCGAATCTCTCGGCTCGGGTGCCTTTCTGTGTGGAGTTTGCGAGTTCTCTCCTCGTGTCCGCGTGGGTTTTCGCAGGCACTCCGGTTTCCTCCCACAGTCCAAAAAACATGCTGCTGTATCGGTTAATTGGCTTGCAGACTAAATTGCCCTCAGTGACCGAAGATGGACTGGCGTCCCATCGTGGGTATATCCCTGCCTTGCGCCCTGTGTCTGCCTGGATCGGCTCCGGCTCACCGCGACCCTGTGCAGGATTAAGCAATGTCTGACAATGAGATCGGGAAAGGTGACGTGTAACGAACGCACAATAACCAAACGGGAAGTAACATTGGTCATTGTTAACCTTTAAACAGGAAACAATGAGCCGAATTAATTTAATTTTATTCATTTGCGGTTTGAATGTTTCCCAGTTTTAACCAAACGTCACTGTGCGCAATCAAAGTTTGACGTCAATGCCCCCCCCGTCCCCCCAGCAGCCTTATGAAAGTCGCTGGCAGTTTCAGAAATTCACATTTTTTGAGAAGTCAGCGTCCAGAGCCAAGTGATAAAAATCCAGCTCGTACAGTGGGTTAGCTGGCTGACCCACGCAGCTAATCCCCAGGTACATGGCGATCCAGATGTTTTGTGAGCCCCATATTATTGACATCTAACATTTTTTCCTTTGCTCATTCATTCATTTCTGCTTTAAAAAAACCCTTGCTTATCCAATTCGGATGCATAAACTTAATTCATGCCATGTTTGTATTGCTTACATTACACACATTGTTGTACAAAGTCATTCAGTTTTGGGGAAATGGGGAGGGGGGTCACAAAACATCTGGACCACGCTGTAGTTCAGCGTGTTGAGCCATTACTGATGGCACGAACCCACGAGTTTGTGCATAGATATTGCTTTTCACTTTGGAACGGACAGCCCCATATTTCATGTCGAGTGCCTCTTGCCCAATAACGCCTGGTAATCCGGTGACACTGTTATTATCAAGGCTGACTGCTCATAATAATAATTGCATTTATAGAGCGCTTTTCACCCGAGGGCCACAAAGCGCTGCACAGAGTTGCGGAGAGAACGGCATGTGAACAATAACGACATAAGAAGGGAAAATCAGCAACAATAACGTTTTTTTTTTTGGGGGGGGGGTTGTTCTTTATTTTTTACAAATCCGAGCTGTGGAGAAAACGGCATGTCAACAACAACATCAGAGCAGTTCAACTGAAAGTCAAATAGTCGCAATACATTATAGGACATAAGGTAGACTTGCACATTGTGTTGGACAATATTTGTCTGACACCAAACAGGCTAAGCGGATGTTTGTATTTTCATGTGGAAACGCCCGTATGAAGTTCCCGGATCACATCCGAAATAACCACGTGGCCCTTGTGATACAGCAGTCAAGCAGTGGAGCAACCTCCTAACCTGGGCGGAGGTCACATACTGTGGAGCAGGACAGTATATGACTCCCATCAGATACCTTGCGCGCGTGTTACGTGTCCACCACAATGCAGGTGCAAGCCCACAACCATGGAAGTCAGTCAACTTCTGTTTATCCAGGGTAGAAGGATGGACAAGTACCCTGGTTCGAAATATCCAGGGTTCCAATTGGCGGAGGGGGTGGCTGACCCCCGATAAATCTGAATAATGGGAAGAGTTTTGCCGAATAATCTAAATGTTTTGATGGCAATGTCCTATGGATATTTATTAAGAAAACCTGTGTTTGTCGACCTTGCGTAGGCATTTATGGAAGATCAGGTTCTGGATTTACGGAGTTGACTGATATATACAGCAGTGATTGCACCCCTCAGTAAACAAAAACATCTTGGCAGGACCCTCCTGAAAAAGAGGCATGAGGCCTGAGTGAGGCTTTGCTGAGCAAACAAGCGTAATATAAAACGTTTAATGGTTCTGATCGAAATTGTGCCCTCCTGCTGCTTGTGAGCAGCGTCCTTCGTGCGTTGTTGAATCTGTCTGCCGTCCGTGATGACTTATTCTCAACTCACAAATGTTGGCTTTGAATCAGGCACCGGCGGCACGAAGTTCCACATTCTCACGGCACGGCTGCCGAGTGTGTGCACGAAGCGTACAAGCGTTCGCTTCTCACCACAAAGTGGTACTGATGTTCGTCTCCCCACAGGGGGGGGGGGTGATGTCGCTAGGAGAAGCTAATCGAATGACTCGAGTGGAGCTCAGCCAGTCGAGGCCCTGTACGCAGTGCCCTGTTCCAGAGCGAAACCCTGTCAGATCGCCGTCACTCTGCTGGCGGTGGGAGAGGTTTTTTTGTCTCCTTCGCGATGAACGAATTATTTTCCGCAAGACGCCAGTGGCATAAATGAAACAATCCGTCTCCTGCCGAGCAACGAGAAGAATAACTGTACTGATGTAGCGATGTAGGTTTGTTCTCATCTCATTGTCCGAAACCGCTTAGTCCTGTGCAGGGTTCGCAGTGAGCCAGAGCCTATCCTGGCCGACACAGGTCGCAAGGTAGGGATATACCCACGATAGGGCGCCAGTCCATCACCGGGCACTGCGGGCAATTTAGTCTGCAAGCCAATAAACCTATGCAGCAGCATGATATCTGGGCTGTGGGAGGAAACTGGAGTGCCCGGCGAAAACCCACGCGGACACGGGGAGAGAGAACATGCAAACTCCACACAGAAAGGCACCCGAGCCGAGCTTCGAACCCGGGACCTTCTTGCTGTGAGGAGGCGACAGCGCTACCACTGGGCAACCGTGCCACCCGTGTAGGTTTGTTCTTTCCGGATATTCACGTGGGGCATTCGTCCCACGATGAAAGAGAAATAATGCGCGAGGAATGGTCAGACGTAGAACCTTATAATAATTATTGCATTTATAGAGCACCTTTCACCCGAGGGTCACAAGGCGCTGCACAGAGCTGCGATGTTCATGTGTGCTGTGCCCTCGGGATGTGCTCGCAATTTCAGATGAATCCTAGCAAAATTCTCCAAAAACCTGACCTTGTCACGAAATTTCAGACGACTCAAATATGTGTTTTTACTTCTTACTCTATGATGGAGTCATCAGAAAATTGAAAGTGACGTCACTAATGTGCTTTGACACCCACAACTTTGCCATCAAAAGCGGAGTCACGTGGCATCAGGTGACGTCACTATTGTTGGCACGAGGCCGCGATCGTTTGACAGACAATACCCATGATCCGAAAAAAATCTGCAATATTGTATTTAAAAAATGAAATGTTAATGTCTAACTCTCATCTCTAATACGCCCACATGCTTAGTAGTTATTTACTGTGAGAGCACAGTACTTCAAGTAGGTTCATTAGGCATTGAGGTTGGTGAAGGTCCGTGTTTGCTGCTCATATGTCGATTGTCCCAGACCGTTCCGTTTTATTATACACACACAGAACCCCCCATCCGAGATGTATCCACCAAACCATCCGAGGCATGACCCCGCTGTTAACAAAAGAGTTAATATACTCCGCCTTTTGTGAATATAGTCCACACACGACTGTGGACTCAGATGAAATTCGAAATTAAATTTCCATTGTAACAATTGCGAAGTCGCATCTAATGAATTGGGTTGATTGGAATCCAGAGATAACAGCCGACTGGCATTAGCCGGCATAATCCACACACTCGATTGGGGATGAATCAGGGATGAAGAGATTAAAATGAAGAAAATCAAAATGCAATTTAAAAAAAACCGCGTCGAACAAGGCGACGTTTTGTCCAAGACGCCCCGAACATTTGCCCCGTTGCTCCGCACTTGCTGACTCAGTGTCTCCGAATACCAGTGTGACTCAGGAGGCCCATTATGAGACATGGACACGTGTGTTTTACCCACGATAGCAGTTCTCGAGCGACTGCTCCCAGTTGGCAAGACGGTTCGGCCTGCCCCGCTCCGACAGAGGCCAACTGAAAACACGCAGTCTTACTTAAATTAGTCCCACTTGTTGGGAGACGTTATTTAAATAGACTCAAACTGTAGTGATGTAGGTTTACACGGCTCTTAAGAGCTGTTCCATCGGCTTAGCTTCGGCGAGCGTTACATCGCTCGTGTCGGAGGAGTCTTGAACCCGGAGGTGCCTCCAACGTGAGAGGTGAACCATCGCAAGGCCGAGAGGAAAAACGCTCGCCACGGTTATCCCGAAAGAGCAGCACTTTAAGAGCAATTCTGATCAACTAAACTATGCAGACCCCTCACCACTGCACAGTGGAGTTAATTGATCATCATCGTCAGCAGCAATGTCAGTTATCTTTCACACTGAATGAACGTGATAGTTACAGGTCATCTGAACATTAGGGACCTCTGTCACGAGATACAATACTATAGAATACAGGTTAACCTCTTGGTATTGCTATCAATCTTTCCATGGAATATTCTTGCCAGTCAGATCATATAATCCAACAGCATTTGTTTGACAAGCCTACTGATGAGACCCAGAAGGTCAAATGGATGCAAGGTTTGCTTGCTTCAGTAAATGCTGCTTGATAAGGCTTGGTCGGATAAGCCAACAAGAAGATGGATTAAACATATCTTTTTTACGTGTGTGGAGATGCAGAACGGGACTCTGAATACATATTTGCTTTTATACACAATGCTTCACAAAGACTCCTAATTACTTTTGGATTAAAATATAGTTTTTCATACGAGAGTATTTATGGCCAGGATAAATATGATGAAAAAAGAAGAGCTTAATTCTTCCTGGAAATTATATAGCTGTTACGATGTTCAAACACCAAATAGATAAGTATTAAAAGGCGTCAAGGGCGGCACGGTGGCCCAGTGGGTAGCGCTGTCGCCTCACAGCAAGGAGGTCCCGGGTTCGAATCTCGACTCGGGTTCCTTTCTGTGTGGAGTTTGCATGTTCTCCCCGTGTCCGTGTGGGTTTTCGCCGGGTACTCCGGTTTCCTCCTGCAGTCCAAATAAAACATGCTGCAGCATAGGTTAATTGGCTTGCAGACTAAATTGCCTGCAGTGCCCGGTGATGGACTGGCGTCCCATCGTGGGTACATCCCTGCCTTGCGCCCTGTGTCTGCCGGGATAGGCTCCGGCTCACCGCGACCCTGTACAGGACTAAGCGGTTTCTGACAATAAGCTAAGATAAGGCATCAACTCTGCATTAACCACATATTTTTGTGGTAAAAGATGCAAACAAAGATGTTGTGGTAATGTATATATATTGTCCTTGAAAGTTATTGTTCACGAACCACAAAATCAAATTTTTGGGTTAGGTCGCTTAAAAATATGTGTTGTGAACCCTCCTCAACCTTACACAACCAATCAGTAAGGTTTTGTTATGTGAACATAAGGTGCCAATTCTCTGCTATCTTAGCAATGTCAGTTTTTTTTTACATGACCTCACCCAAAAAATGGATTTTGCGGATAACAATGATCACGAAAGCCTTCATATTAAAGTTATCAATACACTCTTAAGCCTATACTAGATTACAGAGGGCCAGAGCCTATCCCGGCAGACAGAGGGCGCAGGGTGAGACTCTACCCAGGATGAAACGCCAATACATCGCTCGGCACTCGGGGCAATTTCCTGAGCAGGCCAAATAACCTTGGACGGTGGAATGAAACCGGAGAACCCAACGAAAACCCACGCGGGCACGAGTTACCTTATTCACTCTTATTCAAGGCTCTTCGTGCCATTGATAGGCTGGTCCTACTCAACATGAATTAGTAAACACACCAATTAAACCGGTCTTCCTTTGACGTGAAAGAGCTTTTATTTGGGTAGTATAATTTAGCGACCGACGAAGTTAAGTGTGGTATTATCGGTTTTCTTATAAACTTAGTTTTTTCGCCGTTAATTGGACTATCATTGCATGTGCCACATATCTTGTTAAGTGCCTCTCATGATACGTGTGCCGTACGTTTCCGGCCGCTGGCCTAGGGTGAGATGATGAAGGGTTACTTGTTGACCTTTCCAAGGTCATTAATAATTATGACAGCCTGGTGAGACCGCCCAACCTGACGGGTAGTCACGAGTTGTTGTTCTATGGGACAATGATTGCTGCCACGGGAATGTGGAATTTGCACTACGCTTTCACTGCTGTCAACAGATGTCAGCACTCTGAAACGCTCTTAAATTCTAAGCGATTTATTTTTTTACACAATTAATGTATTTGAACTAAGAAGCTAGCCAGTCAATTATGGTAAGCGCGGAGAGATCTCATCTCATCTCATTGTCTGAAACCGCTTAGTCCTATACAGGGTCACGGTGAAGCTGGAGCCTATCCCGGCAGACACAGGGCGCAAGGCAAGGATATACCGACGATGGGACGCCAGTCCATCGCCGGGCACTGCGGGGCAATTTAGCCTGCGAGCCAATCAACCTATGTAGCAGCATGCTTTTTGGACTGTGGGAGGAAACCGGAGTGCCCGGCGAAAATCCACGCGGACACGGGGAGAGCATGCAAACTCCACACAGAAAGGCACCCGAGCTGAGAGATTCGAACCCGGGACCTTCTTGCTGTGAGGCGACAGCGCTAACCACTGGGCCACCGCGCCGCCCCTACGCGGAGAGATGTAGGTAATATTTAGTAATTAGCAAAACAAAAAATAATATAGGACAACCCCTGATATACGCCTGAGGATGCCTCCAACGTGGGAGGCGAAACGTCGCAAAGGAGAGAGGAGGAGCGCTCGACGCAACTATGCTGAAAGAGCAGCTTTTGAAAGCATACCATTGCCAGGACACATAGCTTCAAAGCACAACGTTGCTAGGAATTATACGAATTTGTAATGAATAACCGTACACTACGATAACAATAATTGCATTTATAGAGCGCTTTTCACCCGAGGGTCACAAAGCGCTGCACAGAGCTGCGGAGAGAGAAGGGCACACGTGCAAGCCATCTGAAAAACAATTACATTTACACTCTGAAATACGAAACACATTAACACTTCGGAAAGTGTGACAATTACCGTCACTCACCGATGAATTCCAGTTGAGTTATCACAGCCACTCGATTGCAACTCCTATGGCGCCTGTATCGCGTTTGCTGCCTTGAAGGACATTGAATAGCGAATACTTAACAAGTTGAGGATCCCTCACACTCGTCTCATTAAACATCCTGAGTAATGATATACGTTATGGCTAATGAGATGAAATGTGCTACAGCAACTAAAGATGACAGAATGATCATTTTAATTGCAAATAATTGTCATGTATGATTACTTTATCACACGTCTATTTCATTTATAATTATTATAATTATATTTACAGAGCGCTTCTCACCCGAGGGTCACAAAGCGCTGCACAGATGTGTGGAAAGAACGGCACGTCAACAACAACGGCAGAGAACGGCAAATCAGCAACAATAACTTTTTGGGGTTTTTTTTTTTACAAATTCGAGCTGTGCCGAGAACGCCATGTCAACAACAACATCAGAACAGTTCAACCGAAAGTCAGACAGCAGCGACAAATCATAGGACATAAAGTCAGCAGAAAATAAATAATTTCTTAAACAAACAAGGAAGGAACATATGTTCCCGAGCAGGTGCGGATCGGAAGAGAGCCAACATCCCGGCACGGCACCACTGAGCCGCATCAACAGTCCAAGACGGAGGAGGGAATGAATATTCACAAGCGGCGCAAGTTGGGAGCGTACCAACATCCCGGCATGGTTTCATTTGTATCTTGAAGGCCGCTCAGTGTCAATTTTATAATTAATACTGGCGTCTTTGCCTGTCCTGTCTGTAACAGGCAGTGTACATCCTGTCGTTCGTATAAAGCTATTGTTGTTGACGTGCCGTTCTCTTCACAGCTCTGTGCAGCGCTTTGTGGCCCTCGGGTGGAGAGCACTCTAGAAGTACAATTATTATTATTATTAATATACCACTGTAAACATCTATACATTGAATCTAACGCGGTGTTTTGAAACGCAGCCCACGTTTCAGGCTGCTGATTATAAAACGTGCTCACTCACATGTTGCTGAAATTCACAAGAGTTATTGAAAACCACTGAAGTTGCTAAAATTCACAAGAGTTATTGAAGACCACTGTAGAGGGTATAGAAATATCCAAACGTTAACAGGTTTTCCACAGTTGCTCAGAATAGATCATCTGGGTTTTTTCTGTGCCTGCCACAGAAGATTTGCCGTGGGAAAAAAGTAAGTGGGGAAAATCCCAGAAGTTAATGTTTTGGGTTTTACACAGATCAACGCCTGTATAATAATGCATGACATTGGCGTGCAGGTCGCACAGATAGGGCAACTTATTTATGAAGTGAGATTTTATAATCGGGTATATGTGTGTGCATGCCGTGGGATAATACAGTTTTATAGCGTGGAGCGGCTGCTTTGCGGCGATGATTATAACACTGATAGCAGCCGATGTGATCGGTGCATGAGGAAGTGAGAATGCATGATCGTAACACGTGGGGGAGAGGTTCCTCCCAAGCACACGAGTTCACCCAAGTTCGCACAATAGTTAAGTTATTAGCATTAGATTTTCTAGCGCACACACTCACGGAGCAACAGTACTGAGTGACCCTGCCTGACGATTCCCTACTATTATGACGAGCAGAGTTCCCGCCCTACGGGAGATCTTATTTCACGCATGTGTAATGTCATGTCATTATCAGAAACCGCTTAGTTCTGCGTCGGGTCGCAGTGAGCCGGAGCCTATCCAGGCAGACACAGGGCGCAAGGCAGGTATATACCCACGATGGAACGCCAGTCTATCACCGGGCACTGAGGGCAATTTATTTTGCAAGCCAATTAACCTATGCAGCAGCATGTTTTTGGACAGTGGGAAGAAACCGGAGTGCCCGGCGAAAACCCACGCGGACACAGGGAGAGAACATGCAAACTCTGCACGGAAAGCAGCACCCGAGCCGAGATTCTAACCCGGGAGCTTCTTGCTGTGAGGCGACAGCGCTATCCACTGAGCCACCGTGCCGCCCTATTTCAAGCATGCAATAAGTTTAACTGACATCTCCTATCAATGGTATTTTCTGCTGACGTGACTCATTTGATCTGGATTTCTTCATGTTATCCTTTGGAAGAACATTGCTGGCTGTCTGAAAATTCGGAAGAGAAATTGATAATTAGGAAGTAATGATGTAGGTTTTCACGGCTCGATGCGTGATGATTGCTTCGAAAAGCTGCTCTCTCACGACAGCCGCGTCGATTGCTCGGAGGGAGAGAGGGAGCGATTGACGCGGATGTCCCGAGAGAGTTTCGAAACAATCATCAATTAGGAAGTAAATCTGAAATAAGATGATAAAGGATTCCAGTAGGGTAAACTCAGTGGTAGCATACGTACATACCTACATATAAAAAAAAACTTATTCTATTATACATAGATGTGACCGTTGCATGGTGGCCCAGTGGGTTAGCGCTGTCGCCTCACAGCAAGAAGGTCCCGGGTTCGAATCTCGGCTCGGGTGCCTTTCTGTGTGCAGTTTGCATGTTCTCCCCAAAAAACATGCTGCTGCATAGGTTAATTGGCTCGCAGACTAAATTGCCCGCAGTGCCCGGTGATGGACTGGCGTCCCATCGTTGGTATATCCCTGCCTTGCACCCGGTGTCTGCCGGGATAGGCTCCGAACTCACCGCGACCATGTACAGGACCAAGCGGTTTCTGACAATGAGATGAGATGAGTGACCGTTGCCATTACGTGACCTGATTCGCAAACCCTCCAGGAATACCACCATTGGTACTCATGGGGGTACGCGTGCCGCAGACTAGGAAGCACCACACGGAAGAATTCACGTCCACACGTGGGGAGAAGTGTTTGCTGCCACGCTTGTTGCAGTGAGAATTGCTCTCAAGAGCGTTTCTTTCGGGATGGCCGCGTCGAGCGTTCCTCCTCTCCCTCTCCTTCACGACGTTCCGCCTCCCACGTTGGAAGCACCGTGAGGCTTCTGATGATCACCAAGCGTCTGGCGATGCCTCCAACGTGGGCGACAAAACGTCGTGAAGGAGAGAGGAGCAACGCTTGGATAGGGCTATGCCGTTCGAGCAGCTCTTAACTTAGATTCCAATGCGTTGAGCCATGAAAACATACATCAGTGCTTCTTGCAGTGCTTACACACCTTATAATTCTGTATTTACAGAAATGGTCCAGCGTAAAATAAGTGACGGACACGATGGAACACATGTGGTAACACTACATCAGCGGGCCTCTTCACAGCGCTGTGTTTGTGTTGGAAAATCCCTGTTGGGTTAATTTTCATTGATTTAGATGACACATAAAAATACGGAAATGACATTGTATTGACTTTATTTTCGTCACGGGAGAGATCAAATATATATATGTGTGTGTGTGCCAAAAATGAAATTACGGTTTATGTGAAAACTTTTATATTGATTTGGGCACTAGAAATTGCCCTAGCCATTCACTGTGGGCTCAAGGGAATTCACTTCTCAGCCAAGATGCCCAGTTAAGTCTCCAGCAGCATATATATATACACATCGGTGCTGTAGATAAATAAATATAACTTGTTTGTCTGGACATTCATAACTGCATCTATTTTTTGGCCATATGCCATTTAACACATTTTGAAAAAGGCACTATTTCTAACATAAATACGTGTGATCGCATGATATTTAGAAACCTGGCAAACATATTTTTGGCATTTAGTCTAATTAAAATGTTCTATTACATTAAATAAGTTTTTCCTATATGCCTTGAATGACAAAAAATAACGTGTTCATGTTGCCAGTTTTAGTTTATGAAACACAGAGAAAGTCTTTCAATAAGAAAGTAATAAAACACGTTATACGTTTGCCAAGGTTAGTGGGAAGAAGTAATTTAGGCACAAGTCAAAGAGATCGGTCGGGGAATGAATACACAACAAAAGAAGGGACAGCGCTGCTGCGGCTGTTAAAGCAGGGGGAATCGAGTTGTACGTATTGGGAGGTAGGCAACACGCATCATCTGGCGTCCCATCGTGGCTATATCCCTGCCTTGCGCCCCTGTGTCTGCCGGGATAGGCTCCAGCTCATCGCGGCCCTGTGCAGGATTAAGCGGTTCTGACAATGAGATGAGATGAGAACACGCATCATGAACGCGGCTCACGTGAAATAAGATACGAAGTTAAATTGTGTAAATATTGGAAAAGGGTTTTACCATTTCTGGCAATCATACAGGTGTTAAGATCTTAAAACATCAAAATAGACACCATTCACAAAGAGTCTAGTTTGCAAAAGCCACACATACTTGTGGCAAAATATACAAATAGGAAGCTTTCATAACAAACGCATTGTCCTTCAAACTGATTGGCCTACAAAGTGTCCAGTTTGGCCTGGAAGCTAGACACTTTGTGAAAGGTGTCTATTGTGGTGTTTTAAGATCTTAACACCTGTATGATTGCCAGAAATGGTAAAAAACATTTTCTACTATTTACATATGTACACTGGCAAAAGTACCCATAGACGTTTAATTGTGTTTGCGGAGAGCGAATGAAGGGGAGACAACCAGAGCAAGCCAGCGGAAGAGAAGGCTCAGGACGCTCTCGCGGAGTTCAAAGGCCACGGGCAGAGGCGAGGCGCTACCACGAAAAGGAAAGAATTGCGAAGAGGAGAGGGCCTTTCCCTGCGGTGGGACTTTACGCCTGAGGATGCCTCCAACGTGGGAGGCGAAACGTCGCGCAAGAGAGACGAGGAGCAATCGACGCGGCTATCCAGAAAGAGAACATTTTGTAAGCAATCATTATTCCCCAATTGTCTCTCATCTCTCATCTCATTGTCTGAAACCGCTTAGTCCTGGACAGGGTCGCGGTGAGCTGGAGCCTATCCCGGCAGATACAGGGCGCAAGGCAGGGATATACCCACGATGGAACGCCAGTCTATCATCGGGCACTGAGGGCAATTTATTTTGCAAGCCAATTAACCTATGCAGCAGCATGTTTTTGGACAGTGGGAAGAAACCAGAGTGCCTGGCGAAAACCCACGCGGACACGGGGAGAGAACTTGCAAACTCCACACAGAAAGGCACTCGAACCGAGATTCGAACCCGGGACCTTCTTGCTGTGAGGAGGCAACAGCGCTATCCACTGGGCCACCGTGCCGCCCCCAGATGTGTTGTTGTTGTTGTTGCAATTGTTTCTGAAGGAACAACTTTGTGCTCTGAGCCAGTCAGGTTGCCTCATCGGAGCCGCGTCGCATCACTGCCTCATGCTCACGAGACACGGGTTTGCAGTGAGTCAAAGGCAATGCGATTATTTCCATTCATTAGGAATTCATGTTGAGTCATTTCTACGTTGTGTTTATACAAATCATAAAGTACGATGTAGCAGAGCACACGGAAGGTGAGGCAGGAAGGCTGAAAGGTTAAACACACAATGAAACTATATAATGGCCTACACGAATGATGGGATCATATGACCGCTACCAATTCGTTAATTGCTCCACAAAACAATTTGCATAGCGCTAATTTATCTCGCAATATACATTTATTTTAGGCCTATTTTGCTTTTATTTCATAAATAATGTCTCAGGGGGAGAGAAAAAACACGACAGAAACCATGTCCCTCTTTTGCTTGTCTGCGCGAATGCTGCGTGATAATGTGTGGACTTAGAGCACGTTCTTTACGTGTGTGGAGACAGCACGCAGCAGAGCTGCGGTTTTTGTATGGGGCAGCACGGTGGCCCAGTGGCCCAGTGGGTAGCGCTGTCCCCTCACAGCAAGGTCCCGGGTTCGAATCTCGGCTCGGGTGCCTTTCCGTGTGGAGTTTGCATGTTCTCTCACCGTGTCCGCGTGGGTTTTCGCCGGGCACTCTGGTTTCCTACCACAGTCCAAAAAACATGCCGCTGCATAGGTTCATTGGCTTGCAGACTAAATTGCACGCACTGCCCGGTGATGGACTGGCGTCCTATCGTGGGTATATCCCTGCCTTGCACCCTGTGTCTACCGGGATAGGCTCCGGCTCACCGCGACCCTGTACAGGATTAAGCGATTCTGACAATGTGATGAGATGAGTTTTTGTATGTACATCCGAACTGAAAGTTCCGGGGTAGAATCCTTTATAAGGGCATATTTTATCTGCACAACATATAAGCCTTTGCCCTTCATTTCAGCTCTGCTTCTCATTTATTAATTACTTTTCAGAAACGTTAACACTTTTCAGCTTTAAATTCCCACTTCTCCACGAGTACCATCAACCCCCTTATATTACCTCTGCCTTGATCCAGAAATAAGTCCAGGCCAATGCAGTCACGTGAGCAGAAAACGTCATCAGCAAGAGATGAAAGAAGAACGTGCTACACACTCAAAACATGATCGCCAGTAGGACGGGTACGCTGCTAGTAACACGAATAACTTGCTTGTGAGCATTTTGGGTCGCGTCGTATAAAAAATATGTGTCCCAAACCGAAAAGTGCTCTGTTGTATGCATTGGTCACGAAAGCCTTCACGTATAATAATTATTAATTACTTTCAATACTTTACAATAATAATCGTGTATTGTCGCTGTGGAGAACATAACAATATATGAGTATTATTTTCACGGATGATGAGCCAGCTTTACGCGAATGATTGCGGGTGAATGGCTCTCTCCAAGTCATGAATCCTACACAGGGTCGCGGTGAGCCGGAGCCTGTCCCTAGCAGACATCGGGCGCAAGGCAGGGCCACACCTATGATGGGACGCCAGTCCATCGCAGGGCAATTTACTCAGCAGGACAATTAGGCTGGCGGCGCGGTGGCGTAGCAGTGGGTAGTGCTTTCGCCTCCCGGTAAGGAGTGTTCTCTCTCTCTCTCTCTCCCCGGGTCCGCGTCGGTATTCGCCGGGTACTCCGGTTTCCTCCCACTGTGCAAAAAAGCGTGCCCTGCGATGTACACTGCGTTAAATCTCGGGGCATTCTCCTGCCTTGCGCCCTCTGTCCTCGGGGATAGGCGAGGGCCTCCTTGCGACCGCCTGTACGAGATCTCATCTCATTGTCAGAAACCGCTTAGTCGTGTACAAGGTCGCGGTGAGCCGGAGCCTATCCCGGTAGACACAGGGCGCAAGGCAGGGATATACCTGCGATGGGACGCCAGTTCATCACCGGGCACTGCGGGCAATTTAGTCCGCAAGCCAATTAACCTACGCAGCAGCGCGTGTTTTTTTGGAGTGTGGGAGTAAACCGGAGTGCCCGGAGAAAACCCATGTGGACACAGGGAGAGAACTCGCAAACTCTACACAGAAGGGCACCCGAGCCGAGATTCGAACCCGGGACCTTCTTGCTGTGAGGAGGAGGAGGAGGCGACAGCGCTACCCACTGGTGCCACCACCGCGCCGCCCTCCTGTACGAGATTAAGCGGGTTATTGATGAAGAGAGATCGTGGACGAGAGAGATTGATGTCTGGAGTCTCTCCAGGTGGATAAACAGATCAACAATGGACACTCTTCGAAGTTCAAAGAGCAGACATTTGTGGAAGACCATTGTCATCAACGTCCTGCACGCTGTGGTACCTAGAAGACGTTAACGAGTGACAAATGAACCCGGGCAGCAGAGTGCCTTTGCACGGTGGGAGGAAACCGGAGTACCCGGTGAAAACCAACCGGGAAAACGGGGGGAGAGAGACAGAGAGAGAGAGAGAACACGCAAACTCCACGCAGAAAAGCGGCACCCTGAGTCGGGAATCGAACCGGGGCGCTTCTTGCTGCGAGACGGCGGCGACATCACCGCGCCGCCACGCTTCCAACTTCAGAGTAACCAGTTAAGCAAAGTAGTTCCGAGCGTGGTGGGGGGGGGCGGGGTCAACCCGGATACCCGTGCGGAGGGATACAACCCCCCCTCCTCCCTCCCCCCGCCCGCCCGCACGCTCACTCGGCGGAAGGCTACACTCGCGTAGTGTGCGAGGCGGCCGCGGCGCGTACGGCGAGCGAGGGGAGTCAAACATTTGAACGCGCGGAAGGCGATTTCCTTCTCGGGGCGGGCGGTTTCTTGTACCGTTGTGTGTCTTTTACAACAAAAAAACAACAACAGCAGCAGCAAAGCCTTTAGCGATTAAAAACTAACGTTTTTTTGTAAATACATACAACGTACACGGCGTACAGCGAGTAGTGAACACGTGCGTACGAGGCGGGGGGAGGGGGGTTGGAGGGGGGTCGGGGGGGGAGAGAGGGAGAGCGAGAGATAACACGGCGTGGGTGCTGGGCAGGGAGGCTGCAGCCCCGTGGAATACTGCTCTCGCACGGGGGGGCCGCGCGTCGCCGAGCAGGCGGG
>JAZEWT010000027.1:1384112-1397189 GCA_036362905.1 Mordacia mordax
AAGTGGGGAATTTCCGTTATATATAAAGCTGCTTATTAGCATTATTCTATTTACACTTAAACCGAGTACGATTATAAAAAGGGAGGCAGCAATGTTTTGGCGCGGCACCTGGGTCCCACTGGGTTCTCCGCTGCCCCCAGCCCTTGCCCTGGTAATAAACAACCTCGGCTGTCACGGCCCACTTGACATAGTCACGAAAGATGCACGGCTGCGGGCATAGCTCCAGACCAAAGCACGCGTCTCTCACGCTTCAAACGGCGCACAATTGGCCTCTGCTCTGTACTCGGATCAAGGCGTGATGCTCTAGTGAATGAAAACATCTTCGTAACATTTTAAGAGGTGGCTGGGTGTGGACCTTTGGGTGATGTGTGTGTACATCCACTCCTTCCAACGCCCACGGTTAATGTACGAGAGCCGACAAATACCGTCCGGAGTTCCCTCTCGAGAGGAAGCCCTTCCTCCAGCAGTGATGTGAGCGATCACTCGTGGGGCTGCACCTTTACCTCTTTTACTGTCAGAGGTATTTCTGTGCTGTAGGGTGATATGCTGCTTTTTGCGGAAGCTCCGAGTGTTAATTTATTCATCACATGATACCACACACCAATAGCAATCTTGGGATATCCTGTACATATTTCCCTTGCTTTATGTGGGTCTAGTTTGTACAATTTTTACGTGGTCAGACGTGGGACTGCATTGCGCACAGCACTGTATGTGCTGTTGTACCACTTGGCAGGCAGGCAGTCTTGCTTGGTGCACTGAGGATTGGGTGACTGGTGCATTTTGGGTCGGGTGACTAGGGTGCATTGTGGGTTTGGTGGCCGGTGCATTGTAATAATAATAATAATTGCACTTCTAGAGCGCTTTTCACCCGGGGGTCACAAAGCGCTGCACAGAGTTGTGGAGAGAACGGCGTGTCAGCAACAGCAACGACACAACGACATATGAACGGCAAATCAACAACAATAAAAAAATTGTCACAAATCTGATCTGTGGAGAGAAGGGCATGTCAACAACAACATCCAAGCAGTTCAGCTGAAAGTCAAATAATGGCTGTGGTGTGGGTGACAGTGAGATTTTGCTGGGTATGCCATTGTTTTTGAATTGCAAGCAGACACCTGTAATTTGGGAAAAAAGAGACCTCTCATTGTCAGAAACCGCTTAGTCCTGTACAGGGTCGCGATGAGCCAGAACCTGTCCCGACAGACACAGGGCGCAAGGCAGGGATATGCCCACAATGGGACGCCAGTCCATCACCGGGCACTGCAGGTAATTTAGTCTGCAAACCAATTAACCTATGCAGCAGTATGTTTTTGGACTGTGGAAGGAAACCAGAGTGCCCGGCAAAAACCCACGCGCACACGAGGAGAGAACATGCAAATGCCACACAGCAAGGCACCTGAGCCGAGATTCGAACCCGGGACCTTCTTGCTGTGAGGCGACAGCGCTACCCACTGGGCCACCGTGCCGCCCAATAAGAGGCCTGTGAAACGACTTGTTTTCACTCAGTTTCCGTCACGTCGACCTGGACTCGAACCTTGTGTTGCACAACATGGATTGCGAGGCCCAATACAGCGGTGACCTCTGCCCCGCGATGGCCGCTGATGGACCAGAGTCTCCGTGACCTTGCGTACACTTATCTCTGCACTATGATCACAGGTTCATGAAGTTTTAAAACTTGATTCGGTTTAAAATGCACGTCGGTGTACGAACTGACCCGTTTTGGAAGTGTCCATCGCAGTACTTTCGCCGCAGTGTTTTTCTTTAACTTCATTACGCACATTTCCTTATTTTAAAACATGGAAAACTGGAGGTAATAAATTTCAGCTGTGCACTTAAATGTGTTTTACGCTGTTTATGGGGACCTTGGGCTTACGGACTGAACATCTAATGGGAAATATAAACAGAGTGTTTCTTACAACTTATGACTTGTTTGTGGAAATTGTTATTTTGTAAGTCACGGTTGGAGGCAGCCGTGATTCGTAGCATTAATTACTCGGACACAGTCTGGACGCCTCTTCGTTTGATGTCGAAGTTTGGAGTGCAAAGGACATTTTTTAGGAGCTACGCGGACAGTGCGATCGCCACGCAGGTGGGGTGCCATCTCTAAAATATCCCACTTCACTTGACCATAGCTGCGGCTTCCCTAACGGAAACCAGGTGCCTGCTCCAGCTTCGCCTCGGGTCATCCTAGGCCGTGAGCCAGGACCGATATTCCGTTTTACTTTTAAGAAGCGCTCGATGCCTGCCGTGGGAATTTGGAATGGCCACTCATTCCGCATACCCACCAAAGTGGTGGCAGGATGGCGCAGTGGTAACATCTGTACCTCACAGAATTATAGCTCTGACCGATGAAGTTCGATTCCCACTTTGGATACCTTTCCCTGCACAGTTTATCTGTTATCCCCTTGTTCTGTATGCGTGTCCTCCCGCAACTGATACCCAGTCCGTCTGAGGATGCCTTCAACGTGGGAGAGTAAAGATCAGGAAGAAGAGAGGAGTGCTGAGTACGGCTTTCCCATAATAGCATTTTTGGAAAGAAATCATCATCGAGCTGTGAACAACCTACATTGGTACATTAATAGGCCGATAATATATGGGATGCAGCATCTGGCAAATGCTGGTACTGGCTAACTGCTTAGCTGCCTTCCCCCTCCCCACATCTCTGTAGTTTCCTCACGCCTCTGAATTGTTGTCGGTGGGTGTTGTTTTATCTTGGAGGAGAACACTTGATTTCACGGAGGTAAACCTCACGAGACTCAACTTCCACCGATCTGCCCGCTGCTTTCCAGATTACCTCGCACAGGGTGTTTATCCGCCGCCCAAGCGGACAGTCAGTGTGTACAATCTCAGTGGGGTCCGCTGTGAGGGCGATGATTCCTCGTCGCTGGGTAATGCGACCTTGATTAGTCGTCGGCGCCGTTCAAACGTGCTCTTGTGCTCAACGCCATGTCCGTGCGCCATGGAGATGCCGTTACCCACGGGGGCCACAGTGGCACTCGGACTTCATGTGGCGGCACACTCGGCGTGATATTTAATCGGGGCCTCCCGGCTACGCCGCTTTCGCTGTGCGCGTCAAATCCAGTCGACCGCTTGTCTGCAGTGCATTATACGGGCAGGTTAAGAGTGCTGCAGGATGGCATGGTGGCATCGTCCGTGCCTCACAAGAAGAAGGTCCATCCCAACGGGGATCAATTTGCACCTTGAGCAACTTTGTGGTGAGCCATGAGTACTTTTGCCAGTGTGCATTTGTAAAGACTAGAAAAGGTTTTTACCATTTCTGGCAATTCTAAATGTGTTAAGATTTTAAAGGTGTCTATTTGGTGTCTCTTTGGTGTTTTAAAATCTTAACACGTGTGTAATTGCCAGAAATGGTAAAAACTTTTTCTAGTTTTTACAAATGTACACTGGCAAAAGTGCTCGTAGCTTAAACAGCTCGACCTGAGTTACTAAGCATTGATATTGCATTGGCATCATCTGGCTAACACTGACAATCAGGCTCAAAAGAAAGCCATGTCTGGTGTGGGCCAATCATTTTGAAGGACAATGCATACGTTATCAAAGCTTACGGTTTGTATATTTCGCCACAAGTATGTGTGGCTTTTGAAAACTAGGCACTTTATGAAAGGTGTCTATTTGGTGTTTTAAAATCTTAACACCTGTACAATTGCCAGAAATGGTAAAAACCTTTTCTACTCTTTACCTTTGTGGTGATTTTGTGTTTTCACCCCCTGTTCAACATGGATTTCCTTGGCGTTTTCTGGGTTTCTCCTGCAACGAAATAATTGTCTGATGACATCACATCTAGGATGCGGTGTCTGGAAAATGTTGGCGCCGGCTAATGTCATAGCTGCCTTCCTCACCTGTCTGATTTCCTCGCACCTCCACATCATTCTGTCTTCGAGTTAATAATGAGCCACGTGTTATAAATTGTCATTTTTACGTGTTAGAAGGTGATGCGGTGAATTCTGATGGCTTTGCGCTGGTTGGGTACGGCGTGTGTTTGTGCGCTTGCAGTTTTGGGCGGGAGGGGGTCCACTTTCTTTTTATTATACGGGATTCAGTGGACGTGCGTACTCGCACGCTATGTGCTCTGCAAGATACTCTCTGTAATTTTCTCATGTAATTAACTGTAACCAAACATCATGGGAAAAAATGTGTCCGCATCTCAGAAGCCAACTGGAGAGTCTATATACAATAAGGCATTACGTCAAAGAGCCTGGCGTAGCATGGCCTCGGCTCGGTAGAGATTGATGCGCATTTATACGTAAACACAAGGAGACGCGTGCGCGCACTACGGGGGAACGTAACGGTTCCCAGGCATCGTATATCGCGTGGCACCTCGACTTAATTGAATCCCACTGTTCCGTTACGGGCACATTGAACTCATTGTCGTCACTGGTCAGGTACCCTGGGAAAGGGAGAAACCCATCAGCCGCATTTCATGGCAAATGTTGTGAATCAACAGACTGCTCGTGGGTTTCCCACAGCCAGTAAAATATGTAGAATTCATTCAGCACGACGGTTCCGTCCTTTCATTCATTCTTCACCAAGACTTGTGCACGGCACGTTAAAAAGGCCACACACTTGTTTCTATGAGAGACTTGCTCCACAGACATCTGGCCGCGCTTGAGTACAAATGTATGATGACATATGCTTTGACCTCAATCTAACGGCCTGGGATTAACCACGACCCCTCTATAACACGCTGGCTCCATGCCAGAACTCGATTTGACAGCGGTGACAAGTGCTGCCGTCATAGAGGCTCCGTTCGGCTCCTCTCCCACGCTCATCATCATCATGTGGCTCCCGTACAGTGTATTGTGGTCTGCGTGCGATTGCGTGTGCGTGCGCGCTGGCGACCGGAGTTCGAATCCCGCTCAAGGTCAACGCCAGTGGCAATTTTCTGAAGCAGTCCTGGGCCTCCCTTCGGTCGACGGAACCTCAAATAAGCACCTCGTGCAGTGTGTAAACATTGCCGCTGTGGAGACAAATGCGGCCGGGTGTGGTGCTGCTCAGCCTCCTCGTGTGCCGTGTCGACATTCACGGTTGCTCGCTGGCGGCACTTGCCTCTTGCAGCCTCTCAAGGCTGTACAGGGGATCATTGTCTTTGGGGAGCGGTGAGTGCAGCGGTTCGCGCGCTGCGCCACGAATCCGGTGACTCGGCCAACAACGCCATCAACGATAATCAGGACCGGTCCTGGGCATTACCTAAGTCGACTCAACCTCAAATGAGTACCCGCCGCGGTGTTTGAACGTCACCACTGGGGAGACAAGATGTTTCGGGGCTGGTGCTGGTGATCCACCCTCTTGTGTGCCGTGTAGGTCTTCAGCGCTGCTGCTCACTGATAGCATTTAACCATACAGTCTATAAAGACTGTACCGGGGATCCTTGTTTTTTTTACTGTCGCGCTTTGGCCACTGTGTGCTCGACCAAGTGTTCTCTTAGCTATACAAAAATGAATTAAGGACGTGTTAAAATAAGTATAATACAATTTGTATGTAACAACTAGGAAAGGTTTTTACCATTTCTGGCAATAATACGGGTGTTAATATCTTTAAACGCCAAAATAGACCCCTTTCACAACGTGTCTAGTTTTCAAAAGCCACACATACTTGTGGCGAAATATGCAAACAGGCAGCTTTGATAACATATGCATTGTCCTTCAAATTGATTGGCCCACACCAGACATGGCTTTCTTTAGAGCCTGATTGTCAGCGTTAGCCAGATGTTGCCCAAAGGCAGTCAGCTCAGGACAATGGAGTAGCAATGCTTAGTAGCTCAGGTCGAGCTGTTAAAGCTATGGGTACTTTTTGCCAGTGTACATTTGTAACAAATTGAAAAGGTTTTTTTACCATTTCTGACGATAAAACAGGTGTTAAGATCTTAAAACACCAAAATAGACACCTTTCACAAAGTGTCTAGTTTGCAGTTTGTAACGAGCGGAAATTCCACGTCTGGTCGTAGACGATACATGGATACCAAGGTGCGAAGAACCCGCAGAGGGGTGGGGGGAAGGCAGCCGTTTAGCCACCAGGCGTCAACGTGCCAGATATTGCGTCCTGTATATGGTGATGTAATTTGGCCATTTAATAAATGAGCTTTTTTTTTACTTGTGAGAGCAAACCAGAGAACTTGGAGGAAACCCATGCAGAAGAACGCACAAACCCCGCACAGAAAGGCACCTGAGGCAGGGATCAAACTGTCTCAAGAAGGTCTCTCTTTCACTGTGGTGCACAGATCTTCACCACTGTGTAACCCTTCCTTCCGCTCAATATCGGAACTTTTGTTTTCCGAGCTCGAAATTTTACTCATCACGTTTGTTTACCCGCTTGTTTGCGCTTTGCCTGCATGCGTCCATGTGTCACAGCAGCTTAATTAGTTCGTTTACATGGCACGTAATAATTAACAGTCTGGACACGTTCAAGTTCACGTACGCTGTATATTCGCCCCGCGCCAGAGTTAGTGAAATTTGTACGCGTGCAGCCGCGTCGGCGGATCGGGAAGTGACGGCAGCTCTCGACATGGTCGCCTTTTAATAACGCATCGATTTACCCCGTCAATCCAAAGATCAAATCGATGGTGGGGTGGTGTCATGTCTCTCCGTTGGATGCACGTTTGGGCGCCGTTACAAAAACATTATCTCTCCGTATAGCACGCTGTGTTTTGCACGCCCGTATATAAACACGGGTATTGTTTATGAAGTATGAGATGTGCTGTCTGTGATGACTTTGGAGTAGGGTTTCACTGACGTGGAAGAATTTCTGTTCAAGCCGAGGAAACGTTAGGTTGGGTGAAAAAAAAGGAACACGGTTGATGTTTGCGTCAGGAAAAAATGACCGGATGCCTGGAGAATTGTGTGAAAATCTGCGAGTTTGAGTCTGTTTTTCTTAGTTCTCCCCAAATATTTATGATGTGTGTAGAACCTCGACGGTGTGCTGGCATTTTAAACGGTCATTATTGCACGTGTCACATATATAGCTTGCCCTGAGTGAGGGGTGCACATGCTAATGATGCTCCCAAATACAGTTCAGGCGGTGTTTGGGAGTCCAATATCATGACACCAAAACAGTATTGGTCTCCGCATAATTGGAGGAATACAATTCCTTTTTTTTATCACTATGTATGTGAGAGTTTGTATTTGAAGCTTTTAATGAGTGTTACATTGAAATAATAATAGTAATTTACAATCCTTTATGAGAACCTCATCCCACGCAGGTCATAACAAAGGTTGTTTGACCGCTGTTCGCGCATGCTGGTGTCGAGATCGATCCCGGACCTGTTCAACGAATCGTGGTCGGGTATCGAACTCCGCTTGCTGGGGTCACACAGCAGCGTGCGATCAATCACGCCACCACTGCGCCACCCTCGGTTGTTTTGGGAGCTTTTTTGTGCGTGTGTGCGAAATCTGATGGAAAGCCGGCAGGACTTGCAGTTACAAGTCCTCTTGTTGGAGCGCACTGCCAGTTCGCGCGCAACGTTTTCCGGCTGTAAGAGTCACAGCGAGTGCGTTCAGACCCAACGTATTGTGTTCGCCTTGTGGCTGAGTGCTCTGCGGCTGGAAACATACCTTCAGGACACGTGCTGTTACGCCACCGCACAGGAAGGGAGACCTGTAGCGCCGTTCGAGACAATCATAAAAAAAACAATATTTTGGTTACAGTGGCTATTAATCACAGCAAGTGAAGTGTGGAATCTCCCCACAGATTCTGAATGATTTGTCAAATGTGTTTACCCATCGTATTTTAGCTCCAAGTTCAAATAAAGTTGTTGGCGTCCCTTCCTGTTTTGTTGAGACTGGGAGAGCAGTGATGTGGTGTTCATAATTTTACGGACACCGTGTCATGCATCAGCCTGAGTGGATAATGTATGTGCGCTGCTGTGCTTTTGCATTGGCTTTGTATATATTCTGGCGATGTTACTTAGTTATAAAAACATGTTTCAGTTCCGAAATCTGGCCTTAATGCCAACGTGTTTGCAATCCGCTGATCCCGAAAGAGTACTCCCATGGTCCCCTGGGTTGAAATAAAACCGAATGTGCTATAGGCACCAATAATAATAATGACATTTCTAGAGCGCGTTTCACCATGCACCATGCAGTTACTTTGTGTGGTACGTCTTTTTAAGTAAAAAAAAGACTGCCACAATAATAACAATATAATGTGTCCATGAGCACCTCGCTGAGTATAAATCCTTTGATAAGGAGCAGTGGGATTCTCAACTAAATTTTATAAGTGTTTTGCATTTTGGAATAAAGAGAACTTGAGTGTCCATGTAAAAGCCATGCTTATGAGGTGACAACACTTGAGTGGTTAAATGATGATATCAGGAACCCACTTGCTGAGCCGTCTCCTTCATAAATGGGACATTTTAGATAACGTGTTGTGGGAGTGTCGTTCGTGCTCCTTCAGTGGAGGAGAAGGAACAGCAAAACTACATGAACGGTCTCCCGAAGCCCCCTCGTCATGACTGGTAGAACTTGTCATTGGCGTGTCGGTTCTGAACATATCGCTATCGTATGCACAATTTGAATTCTGACAAAATCTACATTGATATTTTCGCGGGTTATTCTTGAGTCCTGCCATCTACAGGTCCCGCCCTTGCCGGTTGTGAAGTGCAGGCCATTGTTTTATGATGGTCTCAGTCCTCCAAGCCTGCGTCCAAAACCGCACGTTACACACGCGCACCTCCACAGAGGCGAGGGTTACGATTCATAGTGGCGGCGTGGTTTGATTTCATCAACCTTGGACATTTAAAATTCCCATTTGCTTTGGACAGTTCCCATAAAAAATATATAATTTGTGTTTTTTTTTCTAGCGTCGTAAACCTCTTGTTTATGTTCTCTCATTCCCTTGTGCTGAGCTGCCCATTGGGGAGGCGAATGAGCGAATTATTTGAGCAAGGGTGTGAGCGCTTGTGAGTCCCACAAGTATGATCCAGGCATCCTGCGTTCGCGTTTTTAAGCTCACAGTTTAATTATAATTAATGAAATCCCATTGTCACGTTAGATAACATCCATTAATATAATTATAATAATTGCATTTATAGAGCGCTTTTCATCCGAGGGTCACAAAGTGCTGCACAGAGCTCTGGAAGAACGGTACACCAACAACCGACAGAACGGAAAATCAGCAACAACAACGTTTTTGTGGGTTTTTTTTTTACAAATCCGATCTATGGAGAGAACACCATGTCAACAACCACATCAGAGCAGTTCAACTGAAAGTCAAACAGTAGTGATAAATTATAGGACATAAAATCAGCAAAAATAAATATTGTGAATTTGACTTCATTTTGCTTAAGAAATCATAACATTTCAGTTTATTCTGAATTGCATATAGAAGTGTGGGTGTACTCGGCTATGAAAGGGTTTAAGGCTCGTACAGACTCATTGTACATTTTAGCTGTGTGAGGATGGAAGCTGTACAGTGCAAATTACTGGTGTTTTGTCTTTGCTCCAGATGCGGAAAGACTCCTAATTAGGCACTACTGTACTTGAGCATCAATTTTATGGAATTCCATTCTCGGTTATGCTTTCTATTTCAGCGCAAAACCGATTTGACAATAAATGCTAAACGTACTCGCGTGCACCGATTCATGGTGACACGACGGACGAGACCTGTGGCAGTATCTGGTACCTCTGCTTTGCAGTCCCAGACAGTCGGTACAGTCAGTTTGTATTTAATCTGTGAGTAACCATCGAGATACGTAGCTCTTGATGATTGCTTAGAAAAGCTGCTCTGTCGGGACAGCCGCGTCGATCGCTCCCTCTCCCTCCATCCAGCCACGTTTCGCCTCATACGTTAAAGGCATCCTCAGGCGCTTTGTGTGCGTGTGTGTGTCACGTGTGACTCCTATTTGTATGTAGGTACTATGTATGTGTTAAGTCTCTTCTATAGAGTTGCTTTGTTCCAGGAACAATGGACGAAGTTCGGGGTCCATTTGAAAAGGTTTCATTGTCTTGCCCACCCCGGAATCACATTAACCCAATCCTGTTCCACCTCTGACTCACCTCCGAGTTTGTATCTCGTGAAAGCAATGCCAGTTCTTCAAACACTTGGTGATTCCCCTCTGATGTCCGCATTTCAGAGCTCTTTATCTGTGCACCACTAACCTTAATAACTGGCCTCCAAACCTGGAGGCCAGTTATTAAGGTTAGTTATTGGTTTTGGAGGCCAGTTTGGCTCAACCAAACCTGGAGGCCAGTCATCATGCATCGAGCCGTGAAAACGTACATCATTACTCCGTAGCTCTGTTTAACAGTTATCTAGCGGGGGGGGGGGGCAAGTTTCAATGGGGAAAGATACATAAGTAGATAAAACAGTTTTAATATACACAAATAAGGTGGTGTTAAACAGGTAAATGTATAAAACTATTGAGAAATGACACTCGAACTCTATGGTAATATTATCGGTGGTGCCGGCTAGCCACATCCTTGTGTGCCATACTGACCTTCATAGGTGCTTGCGAACAGCACTTGTCTCAACAGTCCGTTCTGCGTATACGGGGAATTGTCGTATGTGTGTGGTTTTTTTCCCCCTACATATAGCATTCATGCTCACATTCATCCCCACCTGTTTGCGAATTACTGCCAGGAAGTAGGCTACAAGTGAGTGGAATTTAGAACATTTTACGACGGTCTGTGCTATGGTAATTTACTTGGCTTATGACCGAACACATTTGACTCGTGAGGATGGTATTGCAGGTCAAGGCAGTCATTAACGGAGGCCACCGTGGGGTTCTGTCCCCAGTTGCTACCTTGTTTCTCCACTTGCCTCCGGTTGTCGATTGGTTTATCCATGCACGTGCTTCCTGCTGAATTTTTCCTCTCCAGCCACCGCCTGCTGTTGGACCACTTCTGCCACTCCAGCCATATAATGGTTGTTGGCAAGAACTCGATTGCAGCAATTAAACATATCCGCCGATATTTTAGCAGGTTAGTGTAGCGATAACGTCCGTGCCCCTCAGAAAGAAGGTCCTACCTGAGTCGGTTTGATTCCCACCTTGGACACCTTTCTGTGTGGAGTTTGTGTGTTCTCCCCCTGTTCTGCGTGGGTTTACTCTATGTTATCCGGTTTCCTCTGATAAAAAAAAAACACTCCTTAATTGGCCGATTACATCATAATATACAGGATGCGGTGTGGAGCAAATGTTGGCGCCGGATAACTGCGCGACTGCTTTCCACGTCCTCACCTCGGTGGTTTCCACGCACCTCTGAGTTGTTCTCGCTTCGAAAGAATACCTTAGACGCATCCTGTGCGCATTTATCAATTGCGATATCAAACAATAATTAAGCTCTCGAATGCTTCTATTTACAGGTACCTTGCTAGTTGTGCAGGTGGGCATCTCACGGTGGTGTCAGCCCTCCAAGCCCCAGTCTGAGACACCGCATTACACGCGAGGACCTCCACAGAGGCTGGAGTTACGATGCACTTTGCTAACATGGTTTGACTCGAGCAGACTTGGAGATTTAAAAATCCCATTTGCTTTGGACATGTCCCATAAAAAAACAAACAAATCTGTGTGTTATTTTTCTCTTGCATCGTAAACCCAATGTTAACGTTGCCCATCCTTGGCCTGGTCTTGTTAGGTGTCCAGATGCGATTGTGGTACCCAGTAGGTCAGCAAATGTTCAGGTGGCATCAGCCCCCTCTGGCTCCTGCCTCCACCTTCTCATTAGATTCACCAAATCTCACCGCTCTTGTTAACCCGCACGATCATAATGATTTACTTTTTAAAACCATCTTTGACCCAAAGTTCGCAGAGCGATGTACTCAACTTCAGATTTGAAAAGATAAAGCAGCATGCAGGTTGATGAAGACTGCAGATGCTAAAACCCCACAACCAGTGATTAAGTGAAATTAAATAAATAAGTGAAATAAAATGAAACCCCCAACTAAGAACGGTATATGGTGTCGGGCACCGTACAGTAACCGAGCAGGTGCCTGGGTGGTAGAGCGAGCGGCTCCTGCAGTGAAGGTTCTAAGTTAAAATCCTGGTTGATTCGGGTTGACTCAGCACATCACCATCCTGGGGGCGATAAACTAAGAACCAGTTTGTGGGGAAGTCGACATTGGTTACCCTGTGGAATGACTTTTCCCTGCGATATGCACATGGAAATTCTGCAACTGATCGGTGTGGCTTTATACCGGAACTGAGTATTGCCTCAATGTTAATTTGCGCAGAAAAACACTTTTAGTTTTGTTTTGCAATAACTATTACGTGACTCCTGTCGGGACATATATAATCCAGCCAAACTAGAGTTGCATTACTTGCTGACCTAAATAAATATATCACGCAATTATTTTGCACAAACCAAGGTTTTCAATAGTGAAAAATCTGACAATATATTGTCATTTTTACATTCAGTTGTATAACAAATCCGGACTTTTTGTTGCATTGAAAATGTTATAATTCTCTCCTGTACTCTGCATATAATGGTACAGTCAAAACTGGGGACAGCAGTGTACAAAGCCCAATTCTTCAGTGTCATGTAATCTCACTTGGTCATGGACCAGCATTCTGTGTGGCCTAGTTTGTCCTGAAATCCAAAGAGAGACTAATCTGAAATAATTTTTTGAAAATCTAAAAAGGGGGACTAAAATAGAGCCTTGGTATAGGGAGACGGTGCAGTGAAAAAAAACTGGAAGGACCGTGTGAACCCTGACTTTGTGAGGTGAGAAGAAGAATGTAAGGGGAAGAGATGCACGTGATGCGAGATTAAGACCATGAAAGGACGAATGACAATGGTGAGCTGCTCTCAGGGTAGTCGTGCCGAGCGCTCCCCCTCGCTCCGACGTTTTTCCTCCCACATTGAAGGCATCATCAGGATTCGGAGTCAGACTTCTGACGAAGGCTCCTGCGGAACGAAGCGAGCGAGCGAGGTATTTTTTTTTTGGTGCACGTTTAGAACCTCGTGCCACCATTTTCCTTGCATGGTGATCCCTCCACCATTTTGTTGTGCCACAATCCCATTGACCTGCCAAACCGTCACATGTTGTGATGTCGGAGCACTTCGACATTATTTACGCTTTTAATCGCAAACGTGTCTGTGCAGCGCCCAACTCCCCCCCCCCCCC
>JAZEWT010000027.1:1467822-1478941 GCA_036362905.1 Mordacia mordax
TCAATAGCGCGTGTTATGATAGTGCGTGGAGTGGAGCTGGTGGTGCCCCTCGATGTGTGCTCTGTGCAGCGCTTTGTGACCCTCGGGTGAAGAAGCGCTCTCCAAGTACAATTTTTATTATCTGTGTTATAAAGCCGCGGTGTTAGACACATCTCTGACGCAGTTACTTCGTCATCAGATGCTGTCATTGAGGTGCACCTATTACTCCATATTGAGAGTTATGGGGCGGCATGGCGGCTGTGCAGCGGTAACGTCCACGCCTCATAATAATAATTGTATTTTAAAGCGCTTTTCACCCGAGGGTCACAAAGCGCTGCACAGGGCTGCGGAGAGAACGGCGCGCCGACAACAACAAGGTCCTGCCCGAGGCGGTTCTACTCCCTCCTTGGGCGTCTTCCTATGTGGAGTTTGTGTGTTCTCTCCCTCTGTTTTGCGTGGGTTTCCTCCAGGCTCTCAAGTTTTGTCCCATATCTGTAAACCGCTCATGAAATAATTGGCTGCTAATGTCACAATGCAGGGGTGGGCAATTAATAACGGGTACATTGGTATTTATCGTAGAAAGCACTGTGGTGGTTTGGCACTGGCTTACCATGTGGCTACCTCCCTTCCACCTCGCTGCGATTTCCTGCAGCACCTTGGGACCCCTTGATGAATGGCTCGACTATATCAAGGCAATAAATGTGTTGGAATCATAAAGGTGATTAACATTTGCGGGTATGTAATCATTAGAGCAAACGCAAAGCTCATCGTGCACATTTCGGCCCCGCCTCTCCTTATGAAATTTGACATTGACTGATGACATTTCCATGCATTGTAAAGCGAGTCCTGTTAAAGATCAACTTAATGCCATCGTTAAGCGCCCGCTCGTAAACAGCGATGCCGATTGCGCCGGCGTTGATAACGCAGCTGGCCAAGCGGGCTGAGAATGTCACTCGGAATACACATGGGAACTCCTCCGCGTGAAGGATTAGTCTAAATCGCAGCCGACGGTGGTTGAACCTGTGGTTGAACCGTACGTATTAATTAGTCATTCTGCCGGCGCGGGACGACGCCGGGCAGCATACACGGGTCCAGGTGGCGGAGCAGATGAAACCGCAACAGAACGTTGAGCCTCGGCCTCCGTTCGGGGCGGCGATGCCGTGTCGCCTCCCTCGACCGCTGCGCAGGAGGCCCTGTGTTCGATCCCAAGCCGCGTGTGTTTTCCTCTCTCCGCGGTGGGTGCGTTTAGTTGCCTCCGGGTTCCTCCGCTTTTGCCCTTCTCTACGTTGAGTTACATGCCTTTAGGTTACTTGGCTGCAGTGTTTACACACAGCACAGCAGCTACTCGTTTTAGGGCTGAGCTGACCTCGGGGAGGCCGAGGGGAACGGTTTCGATAATCTTCACTGCCTGTTTGGACCTGAGCGGGGAAACAAAATGAGCTTGCCGGTTTCATAACGCAGCGCGTGAACTGCTGTGCCACCGCTCCCCGTACACACGCACACAAAGGTCTCCCATATAGTCTTAACGAACTGTAGAATCAAGTGCCGTTAGCGGGCACCAATGAAGGTCAACACGGCACACAAGGGGGTGGGTGACCAACACCACGCCTGGCCGCCTTGGTCTCCCTAGTGGCAATGTTTTCACATTGCACTCGGCATTCATTTGAGGCTGAGTCGACCTCGGGGAGGCCCAGGACCGGTCCAGAAAATTGTCACTGGTGTTGGCCGTGAGCGGGATGCGAACTCGGATGGCCGGGTTTGTAGCCCAGCTCGCCAACCGCTGGGCCGCCGCTCCCCGCACGCACGCACACACACACACAACACCGTCACAGACATACGCACAGCACATGCGCGCACACGTGCGTCCACAGAGGAATAAGACACGCACGGCTGACAGATACAGGGCGGATTTCATCATGGAAATCTTTTTTTTTCAAATCTCATCAGATAAGTGTCATTCACACACTGGTGCTCCCCGATGCGGCTGGGAGACGGCTGTGTGGGTGAGCGCAGAGCGGTATTACAGACCTGTTACGCTTTGAGCATTTTTAATTTAGGAAAACTGGAAAAATGCGACAAGCTATATCACAGCGCATGTATAATGCATCGTGAATAGCAGGGTTATGTTGCAGTGTTTGCAATCAAAACAGCCTCCCCCTTTGCCACTTACGCTCAGGCCGACTCGCTACTTAGACGTTGGTTATAACCACGCGTGATTTGCTTTATTGCTCGCGATGTTGATAATTTTCAGATGGAAATGTACTCACATCTGGCGGACTGGTTATGTCAGTGCGCTGCTGATTGACGTCCTCGCACACTGTGTTGGCCACGCGAGAGAGACGTTTGACCGTATTGCAGCAAGCTGGTCGTTGCCGGTTGGTGATGGGGGTGGTAGTGCACAACGTTCTTTAATTATCAGTAGTCCTGCACAGGAGCGCAGGGGGCCAGAACTTATCTCGGCAGACACAGGGCAGCGATTACCAGGAAACTGATCGGTCAGCTAAGAAAAGGAAGGCGTAGAATAGTTTTTAAAAACAGTATGGTTTAACACACTCCACACCTCAACAATCCCCATTGAGCAACCGCAAAATTAGTGGCAGAACCAACTAATGCCAACTTTCCAAGGTTGCCTCATTACAGAAGCATCATCTGCCGAAATGTCTTTCAGCTAAAGTTATTTTTATGGTTGCAAATATTAAATTGGGCCTCCAGTAACCCTCGTGTGCCTTGTACACATCTTCATTTACCGAAATAGGCAGCTGTCAAAAGAGTCGATGCCCTCAAAACTGAAAGGCTATTTTAATTCTGTGCTGTGTTTTTGTTCGCCTTTGGCAGATCCTATGTTTAAAAAATATATATATTTTTAACATTTGAGTTTTTGTGTGTGTGTGTGTGTGGTGAGCGAGCATTTAAGGCTAAAAGAAAGGGCATCTGCAGGTGCCAGTTTGATGAATATTTGAAGAGGCTGTGGCATCAAGGCTTAGCGACACCGGGCAGGAAGCGGTCAGCGGGCGCGTCCCGCAAGTGAGCGCTAATACCGTCTGGCAGCGATGGCGGCGCGGGCGGCCATCGAGCCCGGTGTTTAGTGGAGGGGCTCCGCGAGCCGATCCGCACCGTGATCTCCATTCTCACGGGCTTTGAAGTGCGCTGAATTTGAGCTTAACTGGCCACCAATGGGGGCCGTTTTTTTAAAAATTGATACGGCTTGCGTTATTGTTTCCCCGTATATGCGATTCGTTTTGATGTGCCTTTTTTGGGTAACCTCCCAAGGAGATGTTGACATCCATCCATCCCTGCTCAAGAAGAGAGACTTGTGAACTGTAGTTTGTTTGTAACAGCGGATAGTCAATCTTTTTTTTTACTGGAAAGTTTGCAGGTGAACTCTTCAAGTTAAGTCAATAATCCAGCAACGGGGGGTGCACTTTGTGAAATTGTCTTCCTCCTCCCATTACTTTCCCCACTATTGCCGGGGGGGGGGGTCTGGCTTCCTGCTCATGTCTTGCCTCTTGGCAAAGATCACATCTAGTGTCTCTTCTTATCAGTTTAATCAGTCTTCATTCTGCATTCCTCTACTGACCTTTAATCTCTACCAAGTCCACAGTCGTAGACGTTCTGGCCTCGCCTCTCTCGGCCTTTCTCTCGATCTCTGCCCGCGTGCTTCCCCGTTTTGCCACCCTCTCGTCCGTCCTCTGTGGTCTCCTTCCCTCGTCACGACGACACGTTCGCCTGGCCACCTGACTCCACCGATGATTGACGTGATGGAGCGTTAGGCTCTTAATCCTCCTTGAGAATAATTGGCGTTGGTCGTTTTTAATCTTGCTGCAGACAGCATTCGGCTGCGTTGGGAATCAATTTCCACACGCGCGCGCTCAGTTTTATCGGTATTTGTTTTTATTTATTTCAAGACTTCCCAGTTCGCTGTGGATGTGACGTTTGCGTGAACATCCCGGCTCTAGAAGAAATGGGATACTGTTGAAATGTTCTCTAGATTTTGGGCCAGTTGGCATTTTCTTTCTAAAGAATTGCTCTTTAGAGCTGATTTTTCGGGGATGGCCATGTTCCTACTTTCTTGATGACAGCTGATGGTGCCTCTGGTGTGGGAAACGAAACGTCACGAAGGAGAGAAAGGAACGTTCGACAAGGCCATTCAGAAAGAGCAGCTCTTAACACCAATTATACATCGAGCCATCAAAACCTACATCAATGCATTATATTTAATCTGTAAAAAAAAAAAGTCACACAATATTACAATTTATTACGTAGACAGTATTTGTTCAATGTCGAAGTTGTTGTTTCAAAATGAGATCGATTTAAAGGTGCAGAGAGGCGGTGGGTTACCAGCCACCTGGTTTGCCGGCGCCTGAGACGAACATCGAGCCGCCTTGGGTCGGACCGTCTCTCTGTGAGACGCGGGTATTACCACCACATAGACACCCTGCCGCCAGACCTTTACGAAGTTGTCCCTTTTTCTCTGCTACGCTTAAATGTGGCCTCGTCTGTTTTCGCCCATTACCCAGTTGAATCCTACACTGGCGGCTCTGTTTTTCCTCCGACCGCGTTACAGTTATCGTCGTTTTACACAACACCGCGACGCGGCGCGTATTTGCGAAAACCGCTCGGTTCAGATTGCGTCTCGAGACTCCGCGCGACGAGGGGGTTGGGGAACGTGATCTGGTACGAGGCAATGTAATTACGGAAGGGAGAGGTGAAGCCAGGGGTCGGGTGGCTGGGTGAGATGCAGGGTGCGGGGAGTAGCGCACGGGGCGATCGGCGCTGCTGTGCTCCTGCGGGGAAGTTACGTGAGCAGTGAGATGGCGGCGGGAGTCTATGGTAAGAGAATATTACTCGGCAGACAATCCGCTTCCTTCCCATATCAGTTCTGTTTGCAGGGTGTATCATATAGATGGAAAGCATGGGGATGCTTGTTTTTAAGTAACCGCTGACACTTTGAACAAGGTTTACCATAATTTTGTTGACAGACTGCACGGCTCGATGCACGATGATTGCTTCGAAAAGCCGCTCTCTCGGGACAGCCGCGTCGATCGCTTCCTCTCTCTACCTCGCGGCATCCTCAGGCGCCTGAGGATGCCTCGAATGTGAGAGGCGAAACATCGCGAGGTGGAGAGAGGAAGCGATCGACGCAGCTGTTCCGAGAGAGCAGCTTTTCGAAGCAATCATCAGACTACAAATGTGTAAAAATAACAGTGGCCAATGTTTCGAAAAAAATACGTGAATGAAGTCAATTGTAAAACCTCTTCATGCCTTACATTGCTCCCAATGTATTCTCTATGGTTCCATTTATATGGGACACCCTTCAAATCGAGGTACATATCGATGTCGGTTTTAACGGCTCAGTGTGTGAGAATTGCTCCGAGCTGCTCGTTCGACAAAGTCGTGGTGAGCGTTCGTCCGCACTCCATTATTTCGCCACCCGCGTTGGAGACGTTCTCGGTGCCTGAAGGTGCCTCCGGACGTCGGGAACAAGACCGAAGGAACATTGATTGTGGCTCTCCAGAAATAGTCGCTCTCAAGAGCGATTCTCATACATTGAGCTGTGAAAACCCACGTCGACGCCAAGTAGGTTTTACATATCCCATTAGCCACATGCGGCACACTTTTAGCAGCATTGGTTCAGCGCAAGCAAACTGTAACCGGTTTTGGTATGCGGTGTCTCGTCAGTATCATCAGGCTCGATCGAACAATGAGGGTCTTCTGGTTAAAGAGCGAGAGAAAGCATTTTACGTTGAGGAAAGTCATTTCAGTTTTGCAGATGTGTGTTTGTCTTATCTTTAATAAACACGCCGTATAATCACCACAGCCAAACCGTATATATACGGCTTGTGTGTTTATGCGGTGTTGCTCTTCTGCCGGCTGATGAGATGGGTAAAAATAAATAACATGCATTTTTTATGCGGAGAGCCAGATAAAGGCTTAATGTGACGCCCATTGTCTTGAGCTCACGTGGTAACGCGATGCTCAACAAAACCAGATTGTAATCTGTGGGGTGCTGCCCGATGTCATATCATAACAGCCTGCACTTGGGTTGCGTATAACCACGTGATCCGAGCTCCCCCGGTGAGTGTGATCGCGCTGCACACTCGCGATGAACATGTGCGAATATGTTTACATCACGCACGCGTGCACTTTGTTCCGCGCTCGGTAATTGGAATCGCGCGAGTGTAGTCCCACGTTTTTTAAGAGGAATGTTCCATCCCACGGTGCCCATCGCTCCCAAGTCCTGCTCTCCACATGGGGTCTCATCGCACCCCCCCCGCCTCCTGCTCCCCTTTATCCGTACCGTGACCCTTCCCGCTCGCTCGCCAGTGCGGGGGTCTCCACCTCGCGCTCCCGCTGGCGCTCCACGTTGCCCCCCCCCGCACATCTCGTCGGGTTTTGTTTGGCTCGGAAGGCCTGCGCCCGTCGCATTCGGTTGCCCGCGTCGGGACAGTGGCCCGTTTGCGCCGACGGCGCAAATATGCGGGTATGTTTTGATCAAGGATTTCACTGCTTGGGAGTTTGAGAATTCATGGCACTTGCGGCTCTGACTCCACTCCGGTCAATGTTGAAGAACGTCGCGGTAATAATTGTTAATTTCAATTTTTATCGCTTATTTCGTGTCCTGTAATTTATTTCTACCATTCGATTTTCAGTTGAACTGCCCTGATTTTGTTGACGTGCCATTCTCTCTGCAGCTCTGTGCAGCGCTTTGTGACCCTCGGGTGAAAAGCGCTCTACAAATGCTATTATTATTATCTTGAGAGACGTTCCTTGGGTTTCGCAGTCGTGCGCGCAGTCTACTTCGCCACGGCAAAACTCGAAGGAGGAACAGCTCTCTTAAGGTCTCATCTCATTATCAGTAACCGCCTAGTCCTGTACAGGGTCGCGGTGAGCCGGAGCCTATCCCGGCAGACACAGAGCCTATCCCGGCAGACACAGAGCGCAAGGCAGGGATATACCCACGAAGGACGCCAGTCCATCACCGGGCACTGCGAGAAATTTAGTCTGCAAGCCAATTAACTTATGCAGCAGCATGCTTTTTGGGACTGTGGGAGGAAACCGGAGTGCCCGGCAAAAACCCACGCGGACACAGGGAGAACATGCAAACTTCACACAGAAAGGCACCTGAGCCGAGTTTCGAACCCGGGGCCTTCTTGCTGTGAGACGACAGCTCTAACCCACTCTTAAGGTCAATTCTCAAATACAAGTTTTTTTCAGCAAATTCCCTGGATATGCTTGGTACAGTTTCTTGTTTTGTTTAGTCTTAGCATGTTGAAACGTCTGCTTTTCTCACAACTATTGCGTGTGTCGCTTGCCACGCATGGATGAACTACAGCAGGAGGATCGAATAACTTCAGATTTTGCAACTGCAGCCTTTTTTTTTGCACCAGGCGAGGTCCCGTTGGCTGCTGGACCGTAATGTGAGAACCCCCTCGCATTAATTGATAATAATTTAGAATTTGTAACTCATGCGATATCGTTGACTTTCGCGAAAAAAATACTTTATTGATAGGTCCAGGAAACCACGGATAAGTGCAAAGGCAGTCAGAACCAGCACCGACCCTTTTCTAAGCTCTGCCATCCTATATTCGGATATTTGGTCAATTCCAGTTAATAATGTTAAGCCAGGGAAAACCATGGATGTCAATCACTTTCCCCAGACACACGTTACGACCCCTTTGATGCGGTTATACGACGATGCATTCTGATTCATCATCAGTGAAGGTACTAGCAGAGTCTTGGCCGCACTGGCCGATAAGACAGCGCAACAACAGCCTTGTGCAGTGCCGAGTCAAAACAGCGGCCAGACGGACGGTGTCTGGCACACATTTCATTTCCCAGCGACGGCAGCCGGACATCGTTCGTCCTCGGCGCGGATGTGAAGCCGCTATCGCCGCGGTAGCCGCGCCGCGAACGCGCACGACCCAGCGGAGGAGAGGAAACCTTAGTTGGTACGCGGCAGGGAAACGCGCGGCGCTCGTCCCGGTGTTCCGACAACTCTCCACCTACCCCCGCCCCTTCCCTCCCCCCCCCGGAGGATCTCTCTCCGGTCAGTTGCCGTGAGACTTCACACAGCAGTGGTGGTGCTGCTGCTGGTGGTGGAGAGAAAATCGAGTGAGCGGTTGATGATGGCCAAGGGGCAGGGTCGAGGAGTGTGGGAGAGGTGGGGGTTGGGGTCCGGACCGGCTCAAGTTGCACAACCGGCCCAGCGGTCCGCAAAACATCGCGGGCGGACGCTTTTAACCCCTGGTGATGTGGGGCAATTTTCTCGCTCCTTTTAATTTAAAACGCCTACGTTTGCGTTGCGTAAAAAAAAATATATAACGCCGCGTTGGATTTCTGTGCAGAGCGCACGCACACACACGCGTGTGCGTGCGCGCCCTTGTTGTCCAAATCGGCTCGGGAGTGACGTGAGGACGTGGTGCTCTCGGCAGCACACAGGGTCTGCTGCTGCCCGCCACGATCCGCTGGCCTCGGCGGATTGAAACGCAGCGACCCCTGTGTTACACGTGCCACGCTTGGAAGTCCACAAGGCTGTGGGCGCCTCAACGTGCAGAATAGCATGAAAGTAGTCCACACGTAAATTGAATGCGCTAGTCCTCGACTCTCCATTTATCTTAATTTGGACTTCATCATCATCATCGTCGTCGTCAATCTCCTCCTACTCCTCCTAACACGTGTCTTCTTTCTTTCTTGCATCTTATCCTTGTCCGTTGTTTGATCCTACCCCCTGCCTACCTGCCAGCCCCGTGCTCGTCACCTCTGACCTCATCCATCACGGCCAGGTCCCGAAGCATCACCGTTCCGCTCTGTGCCGCGTAGCGTCGGTCCCACGTGGAGGCTCGCAGGGCCCCACGCGTGTCCTAGGCCCAGCCTCTCAACGGATATTTCACGTGAGGGGGAGGGTGGTGGTGGTGGGGGGGGGGTCTCTCGCCTCGTCCAAGCAAATCTTAAGTGAACTGGAATCCGTCCGGTGCCGATCGCTCGAGCCGTTCCGCGTCAGCGCCGATGACGCTCACCAGCGCCAGTGCCGCGCCACGCTCGGGCGAAACGCGAGCTCGGCAGCACCGCTCCCCCAGCAGTGCCGCCTCCGACTGGGGCTAATCCACTGGCAAATCTCGACGGCCCCCCCCCGTCACGCACACCGTCCTTTGCATATGTTTACTCAGGCTATCGCCTTCTCATTACCACGCCGCCTTGATTACAGCGACCGTGTCCTCGGTGAACTCCCCGATTCCCCAAATGTCAGGTGGTTTACGTGATGTGTGTTTTTTTTCTGGTGCCAGCAATCTCGAGCCCTTTACAAATATCACGTTACAGCAATCCAGAACTTCCCCTGACTGCCCGTTCCGCTGGCACATCAACTCGGTGATCTTTGATCGTTTCGCGTTTCGATGTCCGTTTACATGGCTCAGTGTATGAGAATTGCCCTAAAGAGGCGCTCTTTCGTGATGGACTGTCGGGAAAGAGCAGCTCTTAAGAGAAATTCTCTTTTATCGTCTTTTAAAAGCTTGACCGGTACCACCTGCTGTTTCCCTGTTGTGAGACGTTTCTTATTCTCCGCTGTTGCTCTCTCCGTCTGGAATTATTTTATCCCTTCGCTGCGTGCGTTTCCCCGACGCGTTTCTACGTTTCAGATTGAAAATACCACCGCTACTTTATTCCACGTGTGCCACGTTGCGGTTTCTTATTTCGTTCTCCCGCGCTCCTCGCAGCCAATCGTATCGTTTAGTTGAGTCGTGAGCGCTGAACCGACGCCGTGCGTTCCAGTAAACCGCTGCAATGTCTGCATCGTTCAGGTGTACAACGGCCTGTCGAGACCAGGCTGCGGTACCTGGGCCTACCGCGTGTCGCGACCTCGGGGGATTTGCGTGTTAGCGCGCATGGTGTCGTTCACGTGAACATGCCCTGCGTTAAATGCCCAAGGCCTGCTCGCGCGCCGCCAATAATATTAACGCCCAACTGCCACAGGAACTGCCACGGCAACTGCCACAGCAGCAGCGCTTTGCACACATCCTGGCGCGCTGAGTTCACAAGAGTTCGCGTGATCCGCGCGCTCCCAATTGTGCGTACCGCTCGCTTGTTGCTTCCCATCTCACAGAGAGCTCAGTTGGCACGCTTACCTTTATTGCCACTATTTGACGTTCAGTTGAACTGTCCTGATGTTGTTGTTGACATGCCGTTTTCTCCGCAGCTCGGATTTGTAAAAAAAAATTAAATTGCTGGTTTTCCGTTCTTATGTCGTTGTTGTTGACGTGTCGTTCTCTCCGCAGCTCTGTGCAGCGCTTTGTGACCCTCGGGTGAAAAGCGCTCTCTATAAATGCAATATTTATTATAATTTATTATTATAACAGCTTCAACCACGGCCTTATATTTATTTTTTTGTACTTTAACGGGCTGCCGTCGTCGCCGTTGCTGCCTAGACGGGCGGAGGGCCAGCAGACGTGACGTCAAACTCCGGCAGCCGCGTCGCCGGCTGAGACAACCGGCGCCGCTGGGATGCACCCCGCCGCCACCGCCGCCGCTGCCACCACCGCCACCACCACACCGCCGTTTAGCCCTCGGCACGTCCTTGTCGTGACCCGGGTGACTCGCTCGCGACTCGATGCCATAATGAGCGTGGCTCCTGTCGTCGGTGCACGCGGGAACACTAAGTGGCGCCGACAAGTAGAAATCAGCGCGGGTGCGCGTGGGCACGGGGCAGTCATCGAGACCCGCAACGCGTCGTGGATCCCTCGAACGCCCTTTGCGGTTTTGAGTCTGGATTTTGACGCGGATCGCCTCCCGACTGCGCGCGAGCTTCGGAGCGCGCACGCAAGGCTATCGCGAAGTCGCGGCTGCGCACCTTGTGGCGAAAGCGATGACGGCTTCGTCGTGTTCGGTAAAGCGATGGCACGCCGCGCGTTTAACACCGAGCGCGCGCTCGCGCGTCTGGTTGCGACCAAGAACCTCCCGCTTGCTAGAGGTGACTGCCAGGTTCTTGAGCTCAAAAGGTAACCTACACACAGTGCTGGTTTCTTTTACAGTACACGGTGCTTCGTGTACTTATAACCCTTTATCAATCCACTGTTGGATGAAGGCCTTCCGTCACTGTGTTGGCTATGGAGTTGTTGGATCTTCCTATGGCTCACCGAGCAGTGAA
>JAZEWT010000027.1:1530789-1541872 GCA_036362905.1 Mordacia mordax
CTTGCATGTGTGTGTTTGTAGATTGGAGTGGCAGCATCATAGTAGTGTGCTGTGCTATGAACCCAGCAAACCAACTTCCGGCTAACTTTCGTAGCAATTACCCCAGACAGGTTTTGTGCCTCCCCTAGGTAGACTCAGCATTCCTTTTGTTGTGCTGAAAAACTTCCACGTGTCCACTGTTGCCCTTGAGCATGTTTTTTCTGCCCTTTGTCAGTGTAGTGTGCTGTGCAATCTTGAGTGCTACTGTCTACTCCACGATTATGGTTGGAATTTCATCTTTGTACAAGTTGCAGTCTTACATGTTACTGTCCACTTTCATTATTACGGTTCAGAGTTTAAATTAAACGCGCATATCGTTGCTGTCAGTAGGTTCATAAGTCCTTTTTGGTGTCATGCGTTGTTACCTCGGTCAGTTCGAACGTTTGTTGCGTCACAGAAATCACGCGCCCAGAGCTTGCAAGCTCACACATGGACCTTTCTGCTGTCATAAGGAATATTTGTCTTGAAGGGTAGGGGGGCTGAGTTGGCCAGGCGTGCGTACTGGCCACTTTGTCGCTCTTCCCGCCGTTATAGGTGCTCACTTACAGTAATAATGATTATAGTTGCATTTATCGAGCGCTTTTCACCCGAGGGTCACAGAGCGCTTCACAGAGCTGCGGAGAGAACGGCCGCGTCAACAGCAGCGGCACCAGAACGGAAAATCAGCAGCAATAAAAAATTTGGGGTGTTTTTTTTAATTAACACGGCGTTGCAGAACGACAAGAAAAATTTGATCAAACTTTCAACTACTTTTTAAAAATGCAAAATTATCAGTGAATATCATACATATATGGTGACATGGTTTAACTTAACATTTTATGGAATAGTGCCCAGCCTCAAACGGAACGTGTTCGCTACACGGACGATATTCGGTGTTCGTGCGTAGATGGCCTCGTGTGTACGCGCGCACCGCTTGCGTCGTGCTCTTGTCAAACTGCACAAATAGACGGAGCGCTAATCGGGGACAATTGGCACCAGAGCCTGTCCGAAGAGAAGCGGGATGACGCGACGCACGTGCGAGAGCTGTCGCTCTTTTACGCGCCAGCAGCGTCCGTGGTGCGGCGGCAGGAGCGCGGAAACGTTGCCACTCGCGCGGACCCCCGATTGAGCAGAGGTGCGCTGTCGCGAGCACTGCCTTGTAAAGCGGGGGCGTCGGGCTGTCGGTGCTCCCTGGACATTGCTTTCCCTTTTGAGTGAACTTGTCACTTTACTCGGTTGTCTCTCGCAAAAACGGATGTTTGGTCAGAGAATTGCGCTTTTAAGAGTGGCCCTTTTCTTAATGTAGCCACGGCAAGCGTTGTCCTGTCTCTTTTGCAACATTTAAACTGCCACGTTGGAGGCATCCATCCCGAGGGATAATTGCTCGCCATGGCTATCCCGAAAGAGCAGCTCTTTCACGAAGAACAGAGGGAGTACTCGCCGCGGCATCCCTGAAAAAAAAACTGCTCTTAAGAGCGGTTCTCATGCATTGAGCTGTGAAAACTTTACGTAAGGTGGATATGCAATCCATGATTATTTATCATTTTACGATTGTGGTTGAAGGTCTGATCGTGTTTTGCTTGTTGGTCTGCAACGCTGTGTATAATTTTTTAAAACTCTTAAAAAATGTGGTTGCAGTTGATTTTCCATTTTGGTGCCGTTGTTCTTGATGTTCCATTCTCTCGGCAGCTCTGTGAAGCGCTTTGTGACCCTCGGGTGAAAAGCGATCTATAAATGCAATTATTATTATTATTGTTAAAAATTATAGATGTTTTTGTCTTCATCCGTGCGCTCTGTCCATCTGCCTGTGCCACATGGGGTTGGAGCCACGATGACTCTCCCGTAAGGGCGACCCGATGTGAAAACAAATTTGCATTCCAACGGCGTGCTGCTTGCTGGCTCCGGAGGAAGATACAAATCGATCATTGGATATCCAAAAATGTTGTGACAACAACCACTGACAAACGGATTTTTAAGTCTTGCCTTGTGCGGCGAGTCAGACCCTGCTCTCACAAATCAACAAGGTAGTGACGAGCCGCTTGTACCATCCGCCTCCTTACGGTTCATTTTGTCAGATTAGTTCCATCAGTGCAAATGTACGTTGGCATATAATTTGCATCCAATTTGCATACGTTTTAAATAATTAGCGGCACGATTTGATACATCATCGTTTTAATGGGTTCGTTGGTGACGCGGATGGTGTCGCTGTGCACAGCAGGAGGCCCGACTTGCGGTTCACAAGTTGCCGGTTCGATTCCGTCTCGAAGCGTGGCAATTGAAACAAATATTCTCAAATCCTCGAATTCCTTCTTCTCTGCCTGTCAGCTCAGAAGTATGAAGTGGTGCACTGCAGGCGGCCGATTGGCAGGCCGCGTATGGTGGAGCACAACGGGGGCCAGCTTTGAAGAGTAGGCCAAATACCTTCTGGCAGAGGCGCCTGTCGAGAGCGCTGTTTAGCAGAGAGCCTTCCGCCGGCAGTGGCATTAGCAAGACATTGCAGGGCTGCACCTTCATGTTTCCCTTTTTAACTGAAACACGTCTGGTAATGGGGCATCATGGTGACCCAGTGGGTAGCGCTGTCGTCTCACAGTAAGGAGCGCCCGGGTTCGAATCTCGGCTCGGGTGCCTTTCTGTGTAGAGTTTGCATGTTCTCCCCGTGTCTGCGTTGGTTTTTGCCGGGTACTCCACTTTCCTCCCACAGTCCAAAAAAACATGCTGCATAGGTTAATTGGCTTGCAAACTAAATTGCTCGCAGTATCCGGTGATGGACTGGCGTCCCATCGTGGGTATATCCCTGTCTTGCGCCCTGTGTCTGTCGGATTAGGCTCCGGCTCACCGCGACCTTGTACAGGACTAAGCGGTTTCTGACAATGAGATGGGAGACGCCTGGTAATGTGATGTAAACATACACATCCTGAGTCCAATTCTGCTTCCTGTGAACGAGAGTGAGTTGTGAGCGATGTCACGAGGGAACTGGCACTGCTCTTGTGAATTACGCCGCAAAGTCTATCGCGTTCCCCGTAGCAATAATAATAATACGAGAGCTGTGCCGCTAATGACGTTATTGTGAAGAAATAACCGGGGGACAGCAGCTATAAAACCGTTGGTGCCAAACAGACACGCCGGGCGCTCACCCACCGCTGCCTGTGTGGCACCGTGTGAACGTCTCATCTCATTGACAGAAACCGCTTAGTCCTGCGCAGGGTCGCGGTGAGCCGGAGCCTATCCCGGCAGACGCAGGGCGCAAGGCAGGGATATATCCACGATGGGACGCCAGTCCATCACCGGGCACTGCGGGCAATTTAGTCTGCAAGCCAATTAACCTATGCAGCAGCATGGGGTTTTTTTGGACTGTGGGAGGAAACCGGAGTGCCCGGCGAAAACTCACGTGGACACGGGGAGAGAACATGCAAGCGCTGTACAAATGCAATTATTATTATTACTTCTAGAGTGCTTTTCACCCGAGGCTTACTCTAGAAGTAATAATAATAATAATTGCATTTATACAGCGCTTTTCACAAAGCGCTGTACAGAGCTGCGGAGAGAACGGCATGTTAACAACAACAACGACATAAGAACAGCAAATCCACAACAATAACGGGATTTTTTGGGGGGGCCGTCACGTGCCGCGCTTCCCCGGTGCACCCAGTGTTTGCTTGCGACATGCGTCGCCACGAGGGGCGGCTTCGGCCGGGCTGACGCCTCCTTTCGGAAGGACGATCCATCACCATTGAACGGCGATGCGCTTGCACACGGGCGCACGTGTTCTTGGGCGCAGGTGTTGCAGACGCCGGTGAAACGCGTGGTGCCCGCTCGGCGCGGAGCAGCGCCACCCGCTGGTGGCACGGCGCTGGCATCACGGGCGAGACGTTTGGAGCGGCCTGGCGCCATGCTTTCCGCTAATTCATCTCATTGTCAGAAACCGCTTTAGTCCTGTTCAGGGTCGCGGTGAGCCGGAGCCTATCCCGGCAGACATAGGGCGCAAGGCAGGGATATATCCACGATGGCACAGTGGGTAGCGGTGCTGTTGCCTCACAGCAATAAGGCCCGGGTTCGAATCTCGGCTCTGGTGCCTTTCTGTGTGGGAGTTTGCATGTTCTCCCCGTGTCCGCGTGGGTTTTCGCCGGGCACACTGGTTTCCTGCCACGGTCCAAAAAACACGCTGCTGCATAGGTTAATTGGCTTGCAGACTAAATTGCCCGCAGTGCCCGGTGATGGACTGGCATCCCATCGTGGGTATATACCTGGCTTGCGCTCTGTGTTTGCCGGGATGGGCTCTGGCTCACCGCGACCCTGTACAGGACGAAGCGGTTTTTGACAATGAGATGAGATGAGTTGCTCTCTTGGGAGAGCTGTTTCCAGCGTTCCTTCTCGCTCCACTCATCACGGCGGCGCCGAAAGGGCAGCTCTGACGAATAATTCTCGTATGCCGAGTCTTAAGCGTAACATTTACCCGCGCAGCACCAAGGCTTTTATGTCTTCAGTTTTACTTCAATATTCCCACGGAGGCATCAGCAAGAATTGTAGGTCAAAGCATTCATGTCAGCTGAAAGCGACATCAACATGAGACGTCAGCAGGAGGTGCTTCATGCTTAGGATAAGATGTCCCATCGGGCAAGTAGTCTGCTCGTACTAACAATAATCATTCACGTATCCAGGATAGCCTTGCCGAGCGTCAGGGACTGTCATGGTGCTTCTGCGTTCATTGAGCTTTTTTAGCAGTTGTTTAACGGTGCGTCTGGGATGAAGCCGCTACTACGTGAACTAACACGCGTACTCTACGCGATAACGTTTCCGCGGGTTAGCCACCAGCTCGCCTTGCCTTCCCGGCTCCCCTGGCCTTCCCGGCTCCCCTGGCCTTCCCGGCTCCCCTGGCCTTCCCGGCTCCCCTGGCCTTCCCGGCTCCCCTGGCCTTCCCGGCTCCCCTGGCCACGCTGTCGTTCGACCACTTTGGGACGGGAGTCCCACGCATCCAGCACACGTGTGTGGTGATCCCTGCGCGATCCGTCCACTCCTAGCCGCCCCCCCCCCCGCCAGCCCGCCTCCAAAGCCCCGAATCCGCGACGAAATTGCGGGCGTGCGCCCGCCACACATGGCACAGATTAGGCGAGGGGGTTTTTCGCGATGGCGGTGGCGGTTCCTTACCCACTCACCCCCCCGCACACCGCGGAGCATGTTTACCACTCATCATTAGCGTGGAATGTGTAATGACTTAATTTGCGTTTGAATGGAGGCGATTGGCGGAGTGGGATGGTGGACACGAGGAACAGGCCTGAGAGCTCGTTGTGTCGCCGCGTTGTGTTCAGCAACGACAACAAAAAATTGGCGATCGCTCGCGTGGTTGGGGGCAGCGGGGATGAAGCTTTGGCCACAACACAGACGTGTACAGTGGGTTCACGTTTCATTTAATTCGCGAAAGTCTCGCGCTGCGTTTTGTAAGTTTCGTTTACCGCACGTACTGGGTGCAGATCGAGGAGGTCGCTTGAACATTCATCATTTCAACGTGTAGGTCTTCACGGCTCCGCGTGTGAGGATCGCTCTCCGTGGCGGGTCTTTCGGGACAGCCATGTCGAGTGTTCCGTCTCTCTCCTTAGCGATGCTTAGGCTCCCGTGTTGGTGGCATCATCAGGCGTTTTGAATGGTTTGGTTGAAATGGATTATTAGATGCTCCGGAAAGTAATGCACACCCTTCAAACGGTATGGTTATTTTGAGACAATAATAATAGCATTTATGGAGCGCTTATCACCCGAGGGTCACAAAGCGCTTCACAGAGCTGTGGAGAGAACGGCCACGTCAACAACAATAGCACCTGAATGGAAACTCAGCAGCAACAACATTATTTTTGGGTTTTTTTATGTACACATCGTTGCAGAACAACAAGCAAAACACGATCAGACCTTCAACTACAATCTTAAAATACAAAATTATCAGTGAATATAATACCCATTGGGAATGGTTTAATTCAACCGTGTAATAATAATTCTCGTGCGCTCATAAGAGATACAATTGTTTTATTATCGGGAGAATGTGGTGCTGCGGGGATCCGTCTACCAGGGACGATTTTTAACGAAAGTTCTGCTCAAGCGTCGGGAGCATTGTGGCTACTGGGGAATGATTCAGAGTGGCCGGTGGTGTCTTATGCTCCCTGCGTTGGGCACGCATCGTCTTCAAGAATCGCATTCCCGACTATGATTCCAAACGACCGATTGAGCCACGTGTTCAGACAGCTGTATTCTCCGGAATGTAAGACCCAGCCCTAACTTTTGCACGTCGATCGTTAATTTGTTTTTTTAATCCTATTCCATTCGTACCGTGCCGTAATGAGAGTTTCATTGGAACGTCTACGCAACGGCTCAGCGCAATTTCAGAGAAACTTTTGGTGATATCTTCAAGTGACCTCTCTTATTTAATAATTAATAATTTAATAATTTCATTTAGGACAGCACGGTGGCCCAGTGGGTAGTGCTGTCGCCTCGCAGCACGAAGGTCCTGGGTTCGAATCTCGGCTCGGGTGCCTTTCTGTGTGGAGTTTGCATGCTCTCCCCGTGTCCGCGTGGGTTTTTGTCCGGGTACTCCGGTTTCCTCCCACAGTCCAAAAGCATGCTCCTGGATAGGTTGATTGGCTCGCAGACTAAATTGCCCGTAGTTCCCGGTGATGGACTGGCATCCCATCGTCGGTATATCCCTACCTTGCGCCCTGTGTCTGCCGGGACAGGCTCCGGCTCACTGCGACCCTGTACATGACTAAGTGGTTTCTGACAATGAGATGAGACGAATGGCATTTATAGAGCGAAGCTTCACCCGAGGGTCACAAAGCGCTCCACAGACTCGGGGTGTACGCATCGCACGCACAAACCCTGTTGGAGGGAACATTTCATCGTCCGCTGGTCTAGCGCTGATAGTTTAATCACCGGAGCTGCGAAGTAGCCGACCTAGGTACATAACGATGTAGGCTGCACAAACGTACACTAGGTATAGTTGTATGCGTTTGTGTAGCCGTTGATAAGCAGGCCGGGACGATGAACTCACCACAAGCGATCTGAGTACTCAGTTTAATGACAAGTGGCTGCCCGGACTCAAACTTAGGAACTCAGCATTGCCGGCTCAGTGCTGCGACACAAGATCCATTCGTACATCTTTGATATTCTTGCCATAAAGTGAAAAGATAAGAGGCGCTAGAATCTTGATGATGGGAGAGAGAGTCTTGAGATTTAGACCTAGAGGCAGCACCAGAGCCTCATAGCAGCTGGGAGAGTGAGGTGCAGTGCATTGATGTAGGTTTTCGCGGCTCGATTTATTTTGTGAGAATCTTTCTGTGGAGCTTTTCGTTCGGAATTGCCGCGTCGAGCTCCGCTCTGCTTCGCGACAGTTCGCCTCCCGCGTCGGAAGGACGCTCGACACAGCTCTCCCGAAAGAGCGGTTATTAGGAGCGAGTGTGTAAAGCAGCGATGGAGAGCGATACAGTCTGTGGAGTCTAGTGCGCGAGTTTGCCTGCCAGGACTAGTGGGAGTGGTATAGAGTGCCCCCTGAGAGGGGAGTCTGGCACAGAGATATAATGTTGGTCTCCATAAACTTGGAAGGGGGGGGGACTCAAAACACCACAGTTGCCATGATTGGAGATACCTGAGTCAGCGTTTTCAAATGAGTGAAAAAAATGTGGGGGAGGGCGAGAAGGAGGGGGTGCAGGGGAGCAGGGAGGAGGAGGGCAGGAGGGGAGAGAGAGCGGGCACAGTGGGATAGCTTAAAATGGCACCGCCACAAAACAACAAAGTGTATCGCACGAAAGTGAAGGTCGGCGGTTCGGTGGTGGGTTTTTTTGTTGTTCCCGAGCAAGGGCACCGCCGCGTTTGTGCGGCGTTTGTGTGCGCGAGCTTTAAAATCGCGGACACCGCAACGCGCGTGGAGACAAACGCTTCGCCCGGAGCCGACTGAGCTCTCGCGTTGCCAGAGATGACGCGAATCTCAATGGGCTCCGCACACGCCGGATAACGACAGTGATTGATTGGATTGCTTTCATGTGACCACCCCTCTTAATGCTGTCATCAAACTGTTCATATATTATATTATTATTCTGAACATTAACTCTTGGAGCATTCATAGTCCTTCATTTAACATTGCAGTGCTGTGGTTTGCCTTATTTTAAAAGAGTGATTGTTTTGGCACATTTTACTTATGGAAGGGCTTTCAATCCTACGTCTAATCTGTATGTTATTTTAGGATTTTTTAAATCGTCATCATTATGAGTACCTGCTTAATCCTGTACGCAATCGCATGGGGCCGTTATCTTGGGGGGGAAAAAAAACAGGGCGCAAGGCAGGGCTATACCCAGAATGGGAGCTCAGTCATTGCAAGGAACAAGGATCAATTTAGTCAGCAGGCCAGTTAACGTAGGCAGCAGCGTGTGTTTGGAAACCAGAGAACCCTGTAAAAACCCATGCAGAGTCCGCGCAAACGTCACACGTAAATTCACCCGAGGCCGGATTCGAGCCTGGGCCATGAAGGTGGCGGCGCTACCCGCTACACCACCGCGCCGCGCTGCTGAAGACATTCTGTGCTGGCATAATTAGTGCCTCGTCACGCCGTCAGGAAAGGAACGTTTGTCCCAATGGGCTCTCGCCAGGTCATCCTGAGTGTACGATTGTGCTCGTGTCTCTGGATCGGTACGTGCCAGATGACACGTGGTTCAGTGACACGCTCACGAGCGCTGTAATATACAGAGCAGAAAAAAAAACACGGAGAATTATCACAACGGCACGGAGCGATTGGTTTTCGTTGGCACAGCGAGGGACGCAGGGAAAAATACGAGCACTGGAGTTCGAAGCGTCTTAATTTAAACTGCAAAGACGTAAAAGTGAGTGGGGCTTGGGTAGAATGACGTCGCAGGCAGGAGGGCCGCTTAACTGTGGTCAACAATAATCCGAGAGCGGCAGTCGAGGAATGGATCGCATCTGAGAGGAAGACGTTCACTGAGGAGATAGAGCGATGATAGACTTTCATGTGCAGGTGCCAGGTTGATCGTTATATCTCAGGATCGGTTGGAGGTGGTGGCTCAGGCTTGGGGAGGCCTTGATCCACCAGTAGATCGATCGTGGTTACTGCTTAACGTATGAGGCGAGGAGAGAGGTCTGTTAGAGAGGGAGCAGCGGTTAACACGCGCTGCACTATAAGCCTGGCCGCCTGAGTTCGATTCCTGCTTACGGTTGCCCACACCATAGATGTTGACACACCGTTCTTTCCGCAGCTCGGATTTGCAAAAAAAAAAAACCCTCCAAAAAAACTGTTATTGTTGCTGATTTGCTATTCTTATCTCGTTGTTGATGAGCCCTTCTCTGCGCAGCTCTGTGCAGCGCTTTGTGACCCTCTGGTGAAAGGCGCTATAAAAATGCAATTATTATTATTATTGGAACTCGTTCTGGCCTCACATTATCACCTGGTGTGGTGTGTAAACACCGTCGCTAGGGAGACAAAGGCGGCCGGGCGTGGTGCTGTCCTGCTCACTCCCTCGTGCACCTTACCGGCCTTTTGGAGCACATGGCCCAAACGTCTTTGAAGAGTGGCAGGGAGTGAAATCTTTATCGTTTGCCTGTAAAACGTGTTGCCTCTCGTTGCCTGGGGGGTGGGGGAGAATCTGCGGTCGGTCCTTGTGGGGGGGACAGGTGTTGAGATTTAGGCACTGACACTGCAACACAAATGATCCACACTCGCTAATTACGTAACAGCTCCTTTAATGGCGTCCATTATTCAGCGAGCGGTGCTCTGGAGCCGCTCACAGCGGGCGATTCCCCACGCGGGCGAGAAGTCAGATAAAGGCAAAAGGTCCCCCCGATGAACTTAAAACAAAAACTGTCGGGTCAAGTGCTGTTGGCGAGTTGTACCGATGTGACGCTCAGTACAGCACGCGAGATGGATGACCAGGAACCACGGCCAGCCACCTTTGTCTCATCACTGGCGGTTTCACATTCTACACCAGGTGCGTCATTTGAGGCCGAGTCGACCTAGGCGACAGCCGGGATCGGTTTGGAAAACCGTCATCGGCTTTGACCGTGAGTGGTAATCGAACTCGGAGGAGGGGGCAGGGGGAGGAGGGTTCGTTCTTAGAGCGTGCGTACCCGCTACGCCATGGCTCCCCAACGGAGGCCTCCGCTTGCGCAAGGTGACGCTTGCGCAAGGTGACTGTCCTCGTTGCTAGGCCAAGGCTTCACCTGTCCTGGGGCCACAGGTCTCGGGGAGCCGCGAAGAGGCGGTCCGCAAAAGACCCAAGTGGTTCGTAGGGGTAATGAGTGGTCGGGACCCCGGTCTCTGCTGGACCTGGTGACTGATAGTGGGAGAGTAAGCGAGGACATAAATATTAATTATTATTTAACCAGACTCTCATCATTACAGAGGCGTCGTGAGGAAACCACAGAGAGGTGGGGGGAAGGCAGCCATGCAGTCAGCTGGCGCCAACTCCTGCTGCACGCTGCATCCTCTATTACGATGTTATCAGCCAATTAATTAACGAGTGTAATTTTTCAGCCAATTAATTAATGAGTGTATTTTTCTTGCGGGAAGAAACTGGAGAATTCAGAGGAAACCCATGCAGCACAAGGGGAGAACACAGAAACTCCACACAGAAAGGCGCCCGAGGCAGGAATCGAACTGCCTCTGGCAGACATTGTTTCTGTGGGGCACTTATGTTACCACTGCGCCACCCCGATTAGACTCGTTACCCAGTGGAGGAATTTACAAGATGGTACGTATTTTACCGACCCAGGAGCTACGATGTTTGCTGATGACCGCAATGAAGATGATGACGATAATCGTGATGACCGTGCAGTGTCGACCCCTGCCGTGTGCACCCCTGACCGGGAGTTGAACTAACGACTTCACGATTAGGGGGCTCCTGCTGCTTCTCTCATTAAGCATCGCAGATCGCTCGGTGTCTCGTACAGTGGCGCTGTACCGACCTATGCTGGGACACAAGGACAACGATAGCCTGGATTGCCTCAACAGACTGTCGAGGCAAGTGCAGTTTGCGATCACCTATGAGATCTGGCACGGCACACGAAGGGGGCGAGTTGCCAG
>JAZEWT010000027.1:1547249-1575067 GCA_036362905.1 Mordacia mordax
GGCGAGTGAGTGAATGGGCACCACCGTCACGGAGCGAGTAACGGCAGCGTGTGGGGGTGTGGGGGGGGGCATCGTGAGTGACGACACAAGCGAGTGACAATGTGAGTGAGTTACGCAACGTGAGTGACAGTGAGTGATACGGCACGAGTGGCACAGGAGTAACGGTGCGAGTTCTCGGGCATCGAGCGACAGCGTGCGACACTGATTAACTCTCCAGAATTGTTGTCGCACACTCGACGGTAGATCTAGTTACCGTTCACTTAGATGCCCTATGAAGTGACATTGTTCGGTTAATCCTTGTGTACTGAATGTAGCGGCGCAGTTTACAATTTGAATGCCACGCAACGTGCATGCAGCGGTGTTTGCGTGCGTTAAAAAAGTTACATTTAACTACGTCACTGTGCCACTGACCTAACGTTCATTCCACTGGTGTTCCACTGTGTGTTAGTTTGAAGGACGTTTGGCTCACTTGGGTTCTCAGGGGTTGAATGGAATCATTGACTCTCGATGTGAGCAGCCATTTACTTTCATCGCACTCACTCAAATCGTGCGTTGTACGCCTGCGAAAAGCTTCAGTACGGTGGCTTACTGTGCTTATTGTGACGTTGAGACAAGAGTGTTAAGTTCGCCAGTGCGGTTGAAATTTCGTGCAAATGTAACGTGGTGGGGAGCGGTGTGGTGCAGCGGTTAGCACACTTCGACACGCACCAAGATGAACGGTTCGATTCCCTGCTACGGCCTGCCACGGCCTTTTCGAGGTGAACCAGGTAACGCTAGGTGGTAAGCCCTCGCAAGCGGTGTTTAGCCTCGTGGCTCCGTGGGTCTCGCATTTTTTAAAGCGCCTTGAATTTAAGTTGGAAGGAACCGTTGAGCTATGTAGCTCTTTTTAACAGTTGTCCAGCGGGGAGGGGTAAGCTAGTTATAGCATCTCCGGACACCAGGGCGGCAAATTTAGTCGGGAAATATTACCCAGGCGGCCGAGTGTCTTTGGGACTGTGGGGGGAAAACGGAGTACCCGACGAAGACCTTCACGAACACGGAGAGAAAATGTAAACTCCATGCAGAGAGGTGCCCGAGCAGGGAATAAAACCTAGGCCTTTCTTGCCGTGAGACAAGAACGCTACCCACGGCATAACCGTGCCAGTGAGCAGCAATCACCAGCAAACTAAGTAAATGCTCAGACATAGAAGCACAGGGGGCCTTGGTTATTTAATAATAATAGTTGCACTTCTGGAGTGCTTTTCACCCGAGGGTCACAGCGCTGCACAGACCTGCGGAAAGAACGGCATGCCAGCAACAACGACATAAGAACAGCAAATCAGCAACAACAACGTTTTTTGGTGTTTTTTTTTACAAATCTGAGCTATAGAGAGAACGGCATGTTAACAACATCATGACAGTTCAACTCAAAGTCAAATAGTGGCACATTATAGAAAGACATAAAATAGGCGATAAAAAGTAATTCTTTAACAAACAAGGAATAAATGTTCCCGAGCAGGCGCAGGTCGCGAACGAGCCATCATCCCAGCACGACAACAGTGAGCCGCATTAACAGTCCGAGCCAGATGACTTGAAAGCCTTACGAAACAAGTGAGCCTTGAGAAATAATGTTGGCAGAAGGGAAAATATCTTGGGAACGGCTGCCAAGAGCTGTTCTGTTAGGATAGCCGTGTCGATCATTCCTACCCAGCCCTAAGCGACGTTTCGCCAGCCAGGTTGAAGGCATCATCGTGCTTAATTAATGGTGATGCTGATGATGGTGCCTCCAATGTAGAAGGCGAAATGTTCCACAAACTCTTGACTTAGCGTAAAGGGCGGCGCCGTGGTTGCGCAGTGAGTAGCGCTGCTGCCTCACACCAAGAAGAGCCCGGGTTCGATTCCCGCCTTGGGTGCCTTTCTGTGTGGAGTTTGCGAGTTCTCTCCCCGTGCCCGCGTGGGTTTTCGCCGTGTACTCCGGTTTCCTCCGACTGTTCAAAGGCACGCTGCTGCCTAAGTTAGTTGTGCTGAGTAAATTGCCACTAAAAGTGTGCCCTGCGATGTCCTGGCGTCACTTTCTGGGTATTCCCTCGCCTTGCGCCCTCTGTCGGCGGGAATAGACTCCGCGAGCCCCCCTCCCCCCACGACTCTGTACAGGATTAAGCGGGTATTGATAATGAATGAGGGCGGCACGGTGGTGGCCCAGTGGGTAGCGCTGTCGCCTCCTCACAGCAAGAAGGTCCCGGGTTCGAATCTCGGCGCGGGTACCTTTCTGTGTCGAGTTTGCATGTTCTCTCCCCGTGTCCGCGTGGGTTTTCGCCGGGCACTTTGGTTTCCGCTCACAGCCCAAAAAAACATGCTGCTGCATAGGTTAATTGGCTTGCAGACTTAATTGTCCGCAGTGCCATAGTGGGTATATCCCTGCCTTGCGCTCTGTCTGCCGGGATAGGCTCCGGCTCACCGCGGCCCTGTACAGGACTAAGCGGTTTCTGACAATGAGATGAGATAATGAATAAAGGTCCCCCACCATACCCCCCCCCATCACTGACAATGTGTATCGTTGATAACAATACACATACGCTTCTAAAACGTAAATATGTTTTTTTCCGGGTCATTGTTACAAAAAAGTACAACTGAGTTTCTTGCTTTGCGTTGTAGTCCACGTTGCCGGAGTCGTGATTGAGAACCGCCATCATTGAGAAATGTAAATACTGTACAGTACAGTTTGAAAATTGGGCAGCTTTGTAAATAATATACAGTGCTTTTCATGCTGAACTTAAGCAGCTTATATATAAAGAAATATATAATCTAATTTTCCATACGCATCACATACTGTCGAATCGGGTGTTGTTGTTTGCACTGACGTATGTGAAAGGCAACCCCACTACACTTGTCCCTTCATAAAAAAAACCGACCGAGGAACAACAAGACCGCGCGGTTGTAATGATCCCATCATTCGTGGATGTTTAACAACACCCTCACGCGTGTGCGTACAACCGGATCGCCTGTCGTTAAATCCCGTGACAGCCCCGTAAGATTCATTAATACGCTAAAGCGCTTACTTTTGGGGGCTTTGACGCAAATAGGCGACACGTTTTCCTATGGCGGCTGCCCGCTTAGCAGCTTAAAAGCAATCCCGAGAATAACTCGAGAGATGCAGCTCACAAGTTGTCGAGCGCACGCAGTTCGTTTCAAAGTCGATGGCGCTTCTTGCTCCAAGGGAAAGCGCGTTCGATGCGCTCAGCAGCTCTTCCCTTGGCAGCAGCGGTGGCTGCGAATCGATAATGATTCATAATAATCTACCGCCGACAACGCGGCGCGCAGTAAGCGTTCGCTCTCGGAGACGACAATAACTCGGAATACGAGGAAGTTCTGGGTAGGTATGAGGAAGGCACCCACGCAGATGGCCGGTGCCAACATTTGCCAAAGACTGCATCCTATATATTGCGATGTTGCTAGCCAATTAACGAGTTTATTTTATTTACCCGCTTTTACTTAACTTACATTGGGGGATGTGTGTAATGGTTAGAATCTTTGAGCACAAAATTAAAGCATTTCCGATAAAGCTGGAGAACTGAAATTTTGCACGCAGGCATAACTCGGATGACAATGCAATCTAGTTGGGAAAAAAAGTTTGAAAACCGGTGACAAGCCGATCATGGGCCCGCCATAGAAACGATCCTTTCTCTGTTACGGATCATAGCGAGCGGGCACGACGGGGGGAGGGCGGGCGGCTTCGATTGGTGGGACTCCGGGGCTCGCTGGGCGAGTCGCCTTGATTGGCCGCGCAGCGGGCGATGAAGTTTAAAGCACTAATAAAAAAAAGTAGAAAATAAAATGGGATAAAAATAAGTTTTTAAATGACCCGCTTTTACCACACTCCAAAGTAGAAAGTACATTTTCTGAACACAAAATCAAACTATATTGGGATACAGACTTAAAGCGGGTGGCCAAATACTGACCGTATACGATTACAATAATCTTTTCCTTTAATGAAAACCTTTAAACCATACTGATATTAAGTGATAATAGATTGTTGTTCCTTTTACAAAACATAGGAAAAACACGTATTTACGACTAAAATAATAAACATGTAAATCTCACTGTGTTATCAGTCAATCGTCACGTATTGTTAGTGTTTGGCCACCCGCTTTTAGTCTGTATCCATAGATTGAGTTTGTGTTCAAAAAATGTATTTTCTCCTTTGGAGTGCGGTAAAAGCGGGTCATTTAAGAAAATATTTTTTTTTGTCCTATTTTACTTAATTGTGGGGGGGTGGCACGGTGGCCCAGTGGGTAGCGCTGTCGCCTCACAGCAAGAAGGACCCGGATTCGAATCTCAGCTCGGGTACCTTTCTGTGTGGAGTTTACGAGTTCTCTCTCCGTGTCCGCGTGGGTTTTCGCCGGGCACTCCGTTTTCCTCCCACAATCCAAAAACATGCTGCTGCAAAGGTTAATTGTCTTGCAGACTGGCGTCCCATCGTGGGTATATCCCTGCCTTGCGCCCTATGTCTGCCGGGATAGGCTCCGGCTCACCGCGACCCTGTACAGGACTAAGCGTTTTCTGACAATGAGATGAGATTTAGTTGTGGGAGGAAACCTGAAAACTTGGGGGAGGGGGGGGCGGAGGGGAACCTACTCTGAACACAGGGAGAACCCACAAACTCCACGCAGAAAGGCGCCCAAGGTGGGATTCGTACCTCCCCGGGCAGGATCATCTTGCGCTCCATAAATCCAATTATTTTTATTATCATATTCCGGCGACGCACGAATGTTTTTCCACCGCGCCACCCGCGCTGGCGTCGCTGTCTCGCACAGAGGCGACGACTGGAGACATGGGGGAATCGAACCGGCGAGTCTGCGTGAGCTGGCAAGCTCGTACGGTGTGTGTGCGCGCTGACGTGCGCCTCGGTGGCAAGACCTGTTCCAAGTTGGACCTCATTTGCGCAACGCTGCTGCACACGCAGTCAGAAGGAATGCGCTAATGGACACTGGTCCGCGTTTAAAAGCATGCTCTTGTATGTCGCTTGTCCGAGAATGTCAGGTTATCCCACAGCTCTGTGCAGCGCTTTGTGACCCTCGGGCGAAAAGCGCTTCGGAAGTGCAGATATTATTAGTCTGGACAACTGGCCCTGATCATTGTTTCCTGTGAATACTTTGTTGATGTACACGGCACTGCGCGACATGGTATTGGCAGCTTAACCGGAATGTCTCATTGAGTCTCAAGATTTGTTCACAGGAGGGTCCTGGCTATTGGGAGCATTCGCGAATGTACCGATGTTGTTTTTCACGGCTCGATGTGTAAGTAGTAAGGATTGCTCTCCTTAGCTGTTCGGAATAGCCGCGTCGAGTGTCCCTCCTCTCTCTCTCTCCCTTGCGAGGTTTTGCCTTCCGCGTTCCGAAGCATCGACAGCAGCTCCGGAGATACATTCTCTCATTGTTCGCAAATGCCATCGGCAAATGTTTTGCACGCGTTAACTGCGTGGCTGATTCCCCTTCTGCCTCGCGGCGGTTTCATCCATCCTGCTTGTTCTCTCCTAAAATGCCTTCGATATTTAGCAAACGTTGTGCGCGTTGTAAATTGTAATATTTAAAGTATTGTCGTTAAGTTGTTGGTCACTGTACCGACAAGAGCACTGATGAACTAACGCGTGTCAGTGACTCATATCTTGTTTTTGCCATATCCCAGTAACATTACCTGTGTAAGGCGATACTGAATCAGATAAGCCTCCATTTAGATGTAATGTTTCTCTTGCAGTGAGACCTGATCTTGAAGGATAAAGGATTTGCGGGGATTAATATTACATATTACTAAAGTCGGTACATCTAAACATTACTATACCCATCTCATTTCATTGTCAGAAACCGCTTAGTCCTGTACAGGGTCGGGGTGAGCCGAAGCCTATCCCGGCAGACACAGGACGCAAGACAGGGATATACCGACGATGGGACGCCAGTCCATCACCGTGCACTAAGCGCAATTTAGCCTGCGAGCCACCTAACCTATGCAGCAGCATGTTTTTTGGACTGTGGGAGGAAACCGGAGTGCCCGGCGAAAACCCACGCGGACACGGGGAGAGCACATGCAAACTCCACACAGAAAGGCACCCGAGCCGAGATTCGAACCCGGGCCCTTCTTGCTGTATAGGGTCACGGGGGGGGGGGAGGCTGTCCCTGTAGAGAGGGTGCAAGGCGGGGCTATACCTAGGATGCAACGCCAGTAAATACATATGCAAATGTGAAAGTACAATCGGCATTAGTATGCTTTCACTACTTGACCTGATAGAATTGCTCTAAAGGGCTACTCTTTTGGGATAGCCAAGCATTCCTCTTTTCAACTTAACAAATTGTTCTCAATTTGCATTAGGTCAACCCAAAGTAGATCATGAAACGGCAGTCGGTTGAGCAATCACATATTAATAATTAAAACAATTACATGCCACATAGGAAAGGAGAACCAAAATGTATGAAATAGCTGCGTGCAAATTGATCGGAAGGTGCTCTGTACGGTGCGAATTAGGAATTACGAGCATTTGAAGAGAAGAGAGAGAAATGAAAATTCGCTGAGGATGTAAATGACGTGGAACCGAGAGTTGTTGTTTCAAGTTTGAGCTCATGCGATGGGAGCTCAGTTCTCTTGGGCCTGGTCTGAAACCCTTCAGACCGGTGGTTCTTAATGCCCGGAAGGGAATCGCGTGTTGAGAACAGGCACGCGTGCAAGCTTTCCACGCACGCTGACCGCAGCCAGCCAGCAGCCGGCACAACGACACAGGCCCTAGCCCTGTCCTGCACGGGCAGTTGAAACATATACCGTTAGGAAGTGCCTATTAAGTCCGGCACGGCACATGAATTGATTGGGCCAGCAATCACGCAGGCCTGACTGCCCATGTGTACAGGTGTTTACACAATGCACCAGGTACTCGTTTTTCGGCCAAACAATTTTCAAGGAAGCCAAGGCCAAGTTACCAATTTCCATTAGTGTACAGGACAGGGAATTGCAACCACATCGCTACGTGTACAAAAGTTCAGCGAGCTAATCGCTCCCACCGCCCTTACCGAACGCGTGCATTGCTCTCCGGGCTCGTGAACACGCATACGCGTAGAGCTCTGCCCATAGGCGCTTGTGCGGCAACGTGAGGAGCGCGTGAGCTCGTACACGCGCCCACAAAGGACTGCTCGTATGAACACAGAGGCAAAGGTCCCACACCTAAAGGGCCAGCCGTGCTGGCCTCTTAGGTGTGGGACGGCTGGCCTCTTAGGTGGGACGGCTGGCCTTTTAAGTGTGGGATGGCTGGCCTCTTGGGTGTGGGATGGCTGGCCTCTTAGGTGTGGGACGGCTGGCCTCTTAGGTGTGGGACGGCTGGCCTTTTAAGTGTAGGACGACTGGCCTTTTAGGTGTGGGACGGCTGGCCTTTTGTGTGTGGGGAGGGGGTGGGGGCGGTGGCCCACACCACGCCAGCTTTCTTTGTCTCTAGCCAGTGGCGTTGTTTATGAATCGCCCCAAACACTCATTCGAGGCCGACTCGACCTACGGAGGCTCAGGACCGGTTCAGATGAGCGGCACTGTTATTGGCCGTGAGCGGCGGCGGGGGCGGGGGATCGAACTCGGGTCGCCGGGTTCGAGGCGCAGCTCCACAACTCCCCACGCGCGTGTTAACTCCTCCTCGTGTCTACGTGCGCGCGCACGTGGGGTGCGCGTACGTACGTGCGGTGCGCTCGCGAGCGCACACTTGCACGTGGGCGTAAATGCTTTCATGTTTTGCTCAATGCGAAACATAAAGCTGCTGCTAATCTTTGCGAGAGGTACACACTCGCGAAAACGTCTGCAGCGCTGCGTCTCATCTATAATTCATGTCATATGTTATGTCTTCATTACAAAGAACGAATTTGATAGGTGCGTGAGAGAGCGGGAGAGCGAGAGAGAGAGACGCGCACGGGAGGATGAGATTAGATATGAAAGAAAGTTACAGTTTCCAAAACTTTAGCAAAACAAACACACACTCCTCCGCCAGCTCTGCGGGCGTTAAAGGAAGTTGTTAGAAGTTTGGGAGATCCTGCACGTGTGAGAACATTTGTCCCTGCGGAGCTGCGAGTCCGGGCTGGCCATGCCTTGTGACGGCGTCTTTACTCTTCACACCTGCTCGAGCGCAATTAACGAACGCGCTGAGAATTTCGCGCTAGCCGTCACCTGATTTTTAATAAATGACATCCGTCTGTCCCAGCGTGCAGGGGTTTTTGTTGTTGTTGTTGTTGTTGTTTCGGTGATGCTGCACAATAGCGGTGGCACTGGTGTTGGTTGGTGCACTATGCTATAGGGGGGGAGCGGTGGCGCAGCGGTTGGCGCGCCGGGCTACAAACCCGGCGACCCGAGTTCGAATTCCGCTCACGGCCAACACCAGTGACGAATTTCTGGACCGGTCCTGGGCCTCCCCTAGGTCGACTCAGACTCAAATGAGTACCTAGTGCAATGTGAAAATATTGCCACTGGGGAGACAAAGGCGGCCGGGCGTGGTGTTGGTCACCCACCCCCGCTTGTGCCACGTCGACCTTCATAGGTGCTCGCTAACGGCACTTGGCCCAACAGTCTATTAAGGCTATACGGGGGAATCTGTCTTTGTCTTTATGCTATGAATGGGTTGATAGCTGTGTTTGAGAGACTAATCCATGTATAATCTATGTATCATGGAACAAATGTTTGTATACATGTACACCCGCACCGAGGGTTCGATTCCTTCATAAGCGCAGAGTTTATTTATCTGTACAACGCGAAGGCTGTAATATCTTATTGATTACTCTTCTAAAACTTTAACGCTTTCAGCATTAAATTCTCACTTTTGCATTGCCATCCACTCTCTAATAAGAACTTTTCTGTCTTTATCATAACGTCAAAAGGACAGATTACACGCTTGAAACAAGATTGCCAGTGGGATGGGCACTGTGCCAATAGCCTTAAAGATGACCTTTGCACTTAATATCTTTATGGTCATATTGCTATAATCAAAGATTTGTTTGAGCGTTGCTGTTAAACTACCGCCAGCACGTCACAGTGGCATAGACTTCAGCAGCAATAATCCACTCAACTTTGGTTTTGGACCGTGTGATCATAATGTTGGTAACACGAAGCAAATAATAATGCCGTAATGTTTCCTGTAAATACAGCAAATGGGGGAAGTGAACTTGATTGTCATCTGAGCGAGAGATTGGAGGGCTTCGAGTCTTTTTCAAGGGAGAACACGGTTGCGGAATGGATGGTAACGAGAACCAGTGAATGAGCGATGAGGAAAATGAGAGTGGGGAAGGAAAGAGCTTGAGAAAAGAATACATTTTGTTACGCGATTGTGCCGTCTTTAGCGCCCACGGTCATACTCACGTTCCCACATTCGCGAACTTTGAAACAACGACCGCGCAGAAACATCAGGTGACTCTGACAACAATTTATGCACAGCAGTACCTTGTGTGTCATTTAAAAAAAGGGGAGCAACTTGAAACGGAGAAACCCGGTGCTTGGAGGATCTGTGCCACGCGTGCGCGGTGACGCGTCGGTGGGTGGCACGGTCTTGCTCTGTGCGCATGAACGCTTCGTGTTTACTGATTTAACTATAGCCTTGCGTGCATTACTTAACAACAACATTAAAAAAAAATCAGCCGTCGTAGAAAACAAAATGTGAACACAACCTGATACTGGCTCCACGCTTTCCTTCTTGGAAAGGACTTCATCCCAACCGTGCCCGTCAGTATCTCCCTACTGACGAGCCTTACAACGATGTTGTTGTTGACGTGCTCTTCTCCCCGCAGCTCTGTGCAGCGCTTTGTGACCCTCGGGTGAAAAGCGCTATTAGTAAGAGCGAACAACACAAGCCGAACGGGCTTAGTCAAAAACCGCTGTGGGTCAAAGGGGAAAATTGTGACAGGTGACGTTACGGGCAGAGGCCCTGCTTGAGGGTTGTTTGTCCATTACTCATGGGTTTCATCATGAGTCATAGTGTAAGCATTTAAGTGTTTTCTCGTGCCCGGTTTTCAATCAGTGGGTCAGTTGTCGGCACGAAAACGAATTGCGAGTGTAATTCATCAGATTTTCACCAAAACAATTGCCTCAATTGATGAGATTGTCTCAGGAGGAGATTGTGTTAAGACACTTTACAATCCCAGCTGCGCTATAATTGCTCGAATCATAGCCCTGGCTTTTATAAAGTCAATTACTGGTTTGGCTCCATACATTGTTTATGCCTTTTAATTGTATGAGAGACAGTCGAGGTTTTGGAGACACTTAAAATAAATATTGAACGATAGTTACGTTGGCCTTTTGGTTTTTTTTGTTATTGAAAGCATGAGCGAGTGGCATGAATCAAAAATTCTCTTTTCCAAAAACGACTCGAGACCCTGCAAGTATAAGACGATGGATCTGCCACATGCGGTCTGTGCAGTCGGTGCGGCGATGTAATAAATTAAAGTATTTAGCGTTCACACACTGCCCGTCTTGCTGGAATAAGAAAATGCGCACGTTTCGGTGGAATATTATTTTATTTATGAATCGTTATCATCGTGAAGAACCATTACCTTTTCACTGCCAGATAAAAGACCTCTCCACACAGCGTTGTTCCTTGCAGTTCCGTCATTGACTTCAGGTGAGAAGTCGGTGCAGATTTCGATGGTTCAAAGCAGAAGTTTGGAGGCCTCATGAAGATGTAAAGTTAAGGCCTAACGTTGGGTTTCATCCTAATGCTACCATGACCACAGCACATGTACTCTCTGTTGTGAGGCGTTTTCCTCAAACTGTAAGCGGTCCGAGGCCATGAACTCATGAAGCTTTGAGCTGTGGCTCTAGTTTATTTACGCTGTATATAGTACGGAGTTTCCCTGTGGACAGCTTGTTGCGGTTGAATGCAATGTTTATGGTCGATGTGTTTGTAGCCAACAAAAATAATTGTAATATTTGAAGAGACGCAAATTGGTCATGTGATCGTGTGGGTCGATTTGTCATCCAGCCGTTTAAAAACAAACTGTGGAGCGCACGGATTGTGTGAGCGTACGGCTTGTGTGAGCGTACGGATTGTGTGAGAGTACGGATTGTGTGAGAGTACGGATTGTGTGAGCGTACGGATTGTGTGAGCGTACGGATTGTGTGAGCGTACGGATTGTGAGTGTACGGATTGTGTGAGCGTATGGATTGTGTGAGCGTACGGGTTGTGTGAGAGTACGGATTGTGTGAGAGTACGTCGTGTGTGAGCGAGCGTACGTCGTGTGTGAGAGTACGGATTGTGTGAGTACGGATTGTGTGAGTACGGATTGTGTGTGTGAGCGCATGACAACCCAACGCAACTGTGCTGCGTGGCTCCCGCCTGTGCAACGTCGCAGGCGTCTGAAGGCCTTGTGTTCATATAGCACTCGCCGTGGGTGGTCGATTAAAACTAAACACATTTTTTTATTCCATCAGGTAAAGCCCACTGAGTTGTGAGCTCTGGTTCAGAAGCAACGTGGCCACACTTGGTGGCGCATCAAAAGTGTCCGTGAACGTATAGTAGCTGCCAAAAAATAAAAATGCAAATGCCTAAATGTGGAAGGGAACGAGAGACCCAGGAGATTAATTTACGCGACCATGGGTAGAGAGATCTTACGATCTCCAAATATACAACAAGCATTATCGGAGTAGGGATCAAACTCACAGCCTACGAGCTAGAGGAGGGAGATAAACTCATGAAACTGAGATTGCTACAGGTATACTTCTGTGACCCGTTGAAACGTATACGCATGGTACTGGGTGTAAAACTCTACATCCCCTGATCTGACCACATCTCAGTCGGTGACGTCAATCATGTGTTGTGTAAATGTGACCATTTATTTCAGGAATCTTGTTAACTTTGAGGACCTAATTGATGGGGAAGTGAGATTATTCGTCGAGGTTGGACCTTGAAATGTCTTGGACAGAATCTTCAGTGAGTGTGTGTGTGTGTGATATTTAATTAAGGTCTCTAATCTCAGAGACGTTTAGAAGCGAGGCATCTTTATTGTTCTTTGTGTGCCCATTCTTGGACCGGCGGTGCAAAGGTCACCTCTCTGGGGCATTCTGTGCTTGTGCAGGAGACGCCGATGGGTCCCTTTGCGGGGAGGTCAGAAGCCATAGGTCCTCGGGTCATCCAGGAAGTTAGATCCCGAGTTGCTGGGTCTGCGTTTTAACTGGGCCATTTGTTTTATAAGAATAGTGTTGTAAAGGTTTCCTTCCCTCCCAACCCCCACATTTATCTGATTCTCCTAGACCCTGCCCATGAAAAATCACAGCCCTACCCCCCCAACTCATCCCTAAAGCCCTTCTCCCCTACACTGTGGGACCGCAGATAGACTTTGCCTGTGAAATTTCACGGTTTTCAGACTCCTCCATCGCTCCGACCCCCTCCCCAAGAGAACTCGCCTCTTCTCCCAACACCCCCCCACCTCTTGGTCCGATTCCTTTCGGTACAACACAGGCTGCCACCTAACACCCTGGTAACATCCTCGTAACATCCTCGTGTCGACCCTGTAACCGTGTACACAGTATGCCAAGACATGTGTGTACAGTAGTTTGTTAAGGCCTTGCCCGTAACCAGTCATGGCCTAATTTGTTAGCGAGGAAACGTTCCATTCACTTTAAGTAGATTATAATGTAATTTTTTTTTAAAGCAGCATTATAATTTATACTTTGCTTAGATGTCATCTCTCATTTGCGGCAATGAATGTTCTTTAGGTGGATTGTAGCCAATGGAATGTATTATGTTCTTTGCGTAAAAAATTGGTAATATATCATAAAAAATATATACTCATTCGACATCACTTTATTCTGTAGTGGTATGGTGTGTAAATATAATAGTTCGTACTAGGGGAGGTCTTAATGATTATGGGGTCCCAGGCAAAAATCAATGATGACCCCTCCTCCCACCACCCATACTGATTAAAATAACTCACATAAACGTCACTGTCTTGATGTAGTTTTTCTCTCTCTCGAGAGAGAGAGAGAGCAGCTTTTCGAAGCAAGATAGAGAGAGAGAGAGGGAGCGATCGACGCGGCTGTCCAGAGAGAGCAGCTGTTCGAAGCAATCATCACTATGTCAGGCAAAAGTTGGCGCAGGCCAACCGTGTGGCTGCGGTTCCAGATGTTACATTACTCCACCAGTTGGACCCGTAACTTTATCGCTGCAGAGCCATCGAGAAGCAACCGTGGACCTTGCATATAAGTTAGCGTGTCGATGAGTTGTGCGCAGCTGAATGACCGGAGAGAACCAGACAGCAGTGCCAGGGCGTGCGTCAGCTGTCCTTAAGGTTGCGAGGGCACCGTGGTGTGGAAATCCATCTCCACCGTCATATCTTGACAAAAACGCCAAAAGAAACCCGTTATCGTTGCTGATTTTCCGTTCTCGTGTCGTCGTTGTTGACGGCGCGCCGTTCTCTTCGCAGCTCTGCGCAGCGCTTTGTGACCCTCGGGTGAAAAGCGCTCTCGACAAATGCAATTATTATTATTATCTTGTCCATCTCTGCACCTCTCCATTCTGCGGACACTGCCCGAACTGTGCCCCCCCTGCTGCCTGCCGTCTCGGTATTGGCCTCTGCTGTGGACCGGTGGTGCTGATGGAAGTTGCGATGTGGTTTTGGTGGAGAGGGTCATGGCGGAGAGGAGGCTGCTCCTGCGTGTGTGCGTGCAGGCGCGTGTGTGCGTGCAGGCGCCTGTGCGCGCGCGCGTATACACGTGCGCGCGTGTGCACGTTTTCCCAGTGTCCTCGGTGCCGTTTTTGACTGCAAGGAGGTTTGCGCGTGTGGGGAGCGGTGGCGGAGCGATTAGCGCTCCGCTTACGGACACCAAACACCGGCGACTTTTGCCTGAACCGCTCCTGGGCCTAGGTCGACTCAGCCTCAAATTAGCACCTGGCGTGGTGTGTAAACATTGCCATTTGGGAGACTAAGGCAGCCAGGCGTGGTGGCGGTGGTGGCCACCCACTCCCTTCCCGTCTACGTGGGTGCCGCTCGCTCACTGTACTTGGCCCGGCAGTCGTCAAGGCTAGACGGGGCATCTTTGTCTCTGCAGTGCTCGCGTGCGCCGTGTTTCCCTTGGCTGGGCGCGGGTTCCCATGGCCGGGCCGGTGGGTGGCTGTGGTCCCGAGTGAAGCCAGACAGGCGGGAGGGTTTGTGGCGGCGCCACTCGTGAGGAATGCAGAGCCGACAAAACTTCACAAGACTCGGTCATTTTCGCAATAGGAGCAATTTGACTGACTCGAGGGGGGCGGGGGGGGTGGTGGATTTGGGGGGGGGGGCTTATTAAGCTTGTGTGTTGTGAGTGGCGAGTCCGTGCATGCAGGGCTACACCGTTTGAAGGGCCACTGCCGGCCCGTCAGTGGCAGGAATATAAGTGCGGTTAAGTTTGACCTGGAATGTTACGGCGACGAGCAGTGATCGTGAAGGCAACCACGAGCTTCAATCCCCCGCACGTCAGTCCGGCCTGGAGACACGGAATGCACTCTAGCCCGGCACACAACGGAGCTCCCGCACTGCCATACCCGCACAAATGCAAGGTCCTCCCCCCTCCCCAGCGGGAAGACTAACAAAGTGCCGCACAGATAGATTTAGTCCACAGACCCAGTCCAGTGCACCAGACCTCTCGGTGGACCGCACCGATGGGCGTCGCATTTTATCACCTCGTAAGCCACGCAGCCGTACGCCTGTAACACCTGGTGCTCACTCACTCGTGGTCACCCATCCATCTGGCGGTCGGAACAGACCCAACGTTCTTTAACGCACTGTTGGGGCGAGCGTTGTGAGCAAGCACCCATGAAGGCTGGTACGGCACGCGAGGGGTAGGTGGCTAGCACCATCCCTGGCTACCTTGGACACCCGCGTGACGATGTTTCGGCATCTAGAAATGCAAATACTATTATTACTATCTTATGTAAGCCTGCGCCAACCTAGGGGGTTAAAGATCAGGGTAATCGCCGCTGGTGTTGCTGGCCGTGAATGGGAATCGAGCTCCAGTTGCTAGGTTCGTAGCACAGCGCGCTAACCGCTACCCGACCGCTACACGCACGCACAAGTGTCTTTCATAGACTCAAGCACCGAGTGCTTTTAGTGAAGACCTATTAAGGCTTACCGCACCGCGTGGAGGGAGTGGTGTGGTCAGTACCACGGTATTATTCCAATAAGAATAATTACAGTTGCAAACCAAAAGCTCTTGCCTGGGTCTCGAGACATTTAAGAGGGTCCCGCACTGGCGGGGGGGGGGGTGACTATTTCTATGAACACGTGTTCGGCATTTGTGAGCCAGAGTACCAAGAGAAAATCCACTAATATGAGGAAATAATAACAAAAATAACAAAGCGCCGCGCAAGAAGTCAACCCACAGACTCGGTCCAGTGCACCAAACCGATCTGTGCACCGCACCAATTGGCATCGCATCTTGTCACCTCGTAAGCCACGCAGCTCTGTACACCTGCAACACCAGGTACGCGCTCAGCGGTGGTCACCCATCCATCTAGTGTCTAATCAGACCCAAACCTCCTTTAGCCTCTCGTGTGTGATGAGGTCAGGCTGGCTCCGAGTAATCCGATGGCCGCACGCGCCCTCCTCGCACGCCTCTCCATCTTCTGCTCATCCCCCCCCCCCACGGCGACAGCGGTAATGCCCTTCACAGCTGTCCGGTTCTAAACAGCGTGGCCTCCAGGTCTCTGGGTTTCTAGCTCCTCGGCGCAAACCACCGCGCACGTCATCGACCCCCGACGTGGGGAGTCCGCGCTCGCGTACCCACACAAAAAAACACACAACGAAGGTCCCTTTTTTTGTTTTAGCCATACGCACCACGGGGGATGAGCACCGTCCAGTGAGCTGGCAAGCTCTGGATGCGGGATGATTCCTGAGACGCAACAAACGTCCAAACTGACCAACATAACAACGCATAAAACCAGAGGGCAGATAATACTATGGCAACAATTATGTGCATAAATAAAAACTCTCGCCATAAGTCTGAAAGTAAACGGCAACACAGGATTGTGCAATGAAACAAAGTCACAACACCAACTCGCGCAAAGATGAAACCCCAGCCGTAATCATGAAGGAAACGGTGGCACAATAAATTAGTAATAGACAAGAGGCCTGCGTGATGCACAAAGGGTGGTGCATAGTGTGATGGACGCCACGTTACCAGTGAAGGCCCTGGCCGACCCGAGGGAAACACAGCACAGGTTCCGAAGTCTCTTCTTCTCATTTCTTTAATTCGACATTCTCGTCCGGGACTGGAAACCCAGGCTCCCGGTACCGTAGCGCATTGCGCACGCACCGAGTCCCCGTTCCCCATACTTAGCCGACTCTCCTGGCTGTAACGCGCACTTAAAAAAAAGTCCGTTTTATCCCCGTACTAAAAGTTACTTGGAACGTCGTGGGGGGAAGGGGGGGGCACCTGAACACACAAATTACAAACTGTGCTCCGTGTCCAGTCTGTTATGGTTCGGCCCGGCCTGCACGTGACTCTCCCGCTGGAGTCTAACAGGTGACGGAGGGAAAACGTTGACCGGCGCTCTGCACAAACGAGAAACAATTTTTTTAAAAAAATATACGTGAACACTTTTGTTTACGCGTCGAGGCACGAAGCGGGGGTCCGTGCCGCGTTCGTATCTGCTGGCGCTGCGACCGCGCTCGGACTTAGCGGCCAGCGTTCTGCACCGCCTGCACGCCAGTGCTTCTTTGTTGTTCCCAGCGGACGCCGGTATTCCCCGCAGTCTGTGCCATGCCGCGCTGGTTTTGCCCCGTGTCGCGTTTCGACGTTTGAATGTTGTTATTTTGAAAATGACGGTGAAGGTTTCGGGTGCACAGTCCGAAGGACAACGTGCTGCTGCTGCCCAGGTGAATTGACCTGCTGGCGAACTTTGCCTCTATGACTGGCGTCTCATCCTGTGTGCAGCCCCCACCTGCGCCCTGTGTCTGCTGGTGATCGGCTCCAGAAAATAGCCGCGACCTTCTGCAGGATTAATCCGCGACTCGTGACGAATGAATGAAAAGTTGGAGGAATTGATCCTACTTTCCGGCTCGTCTTTTAGTCCAGAGAGTGCGGAGCACGCGTGCGCGCGCGTGCTTACGCACACGCCACACACACACACGTACACGCCAACGGTGATGCCCTCTCCGTCCCAAAGTATACACGCGGACATTCGCGCCCGCACGCTCGCTTGAGCAAACAAGTGAGATGCTGCCAATTCATGTTAAAATGTTTATTTTGCCAGCCACCAAAATGAACACAGGTTCATTATATTTATTCATAACCTGAGGCAAAATCGTTCCTCTGTTAGGGATATTGCATTTAAAATATATGGAGGGAAAAAAAAGTCCAATGAATATAAAATGCTATTGTTGCTTTTATTTGTGGTTAAATGCCAACAAAATACTTGTGTGCGAAGCAATTCGTATTCACAGAAATATGTGAGTTGATTTTTGTACCGGCTTTTTTTGCATGGCCTTACAATGAATAAATAAATACAAACGCGATGATTTACGTGGCTGAAACGAATGCTATTTTTGCAAACGCAATGAGAATTAGTGAGTCATTTCATAGCCTCGGACTGCGCACTGACCCTGGCCCTTCCTGGTTAACACATCGGTGCACGCTGTGGAAGCAATGGAAACAGCATTGCTATTATATCCACCGTCATCAGCCATTTTCAGTCCACTGCTAGATTTACAGTCCCCATCCCCACAACTGACCGCCAGCTATCATCGTGCCACGATGGACCGGACCGGTTCACCGGTTTCTTGGCTGCATCTCTTCTCGGACACGTTCCATCAATTTGGCTGCGTGGCATTATTGGAACAGCAACAGTTTCACATTTTGCAAGTGATCTCTGCGCATGCGTACGCGGGTCCCAGAACGTAGTTGGTTCCGGCCGGCTGAACCGGCGGCGTTGCCCCAATCGCGCGCGGCACCCGCGAGTTCGCGTCTCCAGCTGCGGTGAACGCGCGCTTCCCCTACGGTTCCACTCGCAGGGGCTAATCACGTGATCGCTGTTTTGCAGGAGGTGCGCTGTGGTAGTGCTATGGATTTTACATTTTACATGTTGTTCTGCAGCAACGTGTATATATATATATATTTGAAATGTTATCGTTGCTTATTTTCCGTTCTGAATGTCGTTGTTGTTGACGTGCCATTCTCTCCGCAGCTCTGTGCAACGCTTTGTGACTCTTGGGTGAAAAGCGCTCTATTAATGCAATTATTATAGACTGGGCCCTGCCATGCGAACGTATTGTAGTTCACTAGTTTGCTCATGGGTGTCAATGGAGACGAGTGACACTCAATGTCAAATTGAGCTCGGACGTTGTAAAAATGTTTATTGTTCAGGATGATATTAATAGTAAATCACAGTTACTTTCAATCCATTGCTGAATGAAAGGAATCCCCCGCCCGATATCGGTTATTGGGGTTGTTTGGCCGTGCTTCACCATACTGGTCAGTGCAGTTTGGCGGAGACGGGTGCAGGACCGGTCCAGATGTTTGGCGGTACGATGTGGTGGTGGTAAAATCGGCGCCTCACACAAAGAGAGGCCTGCCCAAGGCGTTTTGATTCCCACCCTGTGCCCTCTGTCTGCCGGGATTGGCGCGACCCTGTGCAGGATTAAGCGGGAACCGACGCAGAACTGAATGGCTCTGAGCCGTTCTGTTCACCAGCCAATCCCTTCAACATTTACGCTAATTGAAATTACAATCTTATTAGTGTTCAAAGTTACCCATCGTTAACATTTACCAAGGAAATTCAGAAAAATGCAGCCGAGTGCGGTAAATGGTTAAAATTACGCTATACTTTGTGACCCTCGAGTGAAAAGCGCTCTAGAAGTGCAATTATAATGAATGTACTGTGAGCACTTTGACTGCAAAAATATCGGTTTATGTTGGAAAGCCTGGGGCTAGATTTACAGTTCATAATAATAATTGCACTTCTAGAGCACCTTTCACCCGGGGGTTACAAAGCGCTGCACAGAGCTGCTTAAGGCAGCGATCGTTTCAGTCAGCGGCAGCTAAACTTATCTATTATTTCCCCCCCCCTTCCTTCTTTTCATCTCTTTCGCTCATTTTTTCTGGTTCCGGGCTTCGGTGTTTGAAGTCTGTGAACTGGTCGTGGGATTTAAAAAAGAAAAGAAAAAGATTTGTAAATAAATATATAAACACACACCCAGTGAAGCTTTGAAATGTTGATTCTCCCCCCCCCACTCTCTTTGTTTTGATTTTGTATTTTAGGATTGCGCAAGAGTCCTTTTTTATTGTTTGAAGCACAACACTTTCATAAGAGCTTTTCATGGTTTTGTTTCGCCTCGCTTGAGCCAATTTCCATCTCAGCTTTGGAATTGATTGCGCGGCTCTTTGTGTGGCGAGCGAGCGCGCGCGTACCTGTAATGTGTGACGTCGCTGTGCCGCGAGTGCCTCACGTCGGCTGACGTGACGTCACACATTACAGGTACATGTGCGCGCGTACACCTGTGCTGTGTGACATCGCTGTGCCGCGAGTGCCTCACGTCGGCTGACGTGACGTCACGCCGCCGCTGATTCGTTCACTCATCTGCCTGTCACGTCCTGACGATGTTTCTGCTGTGAATTTCCAACCTGGTGACCAGGCCCGTCGTAAGGGTGAAATGTTGCAAAAATCTACAGCCATACGTTTTCAGAAAAAGCATCGAGTTTGTACGCGTTTCATAGCTACAGTTTGTTACGATGCTCCGAATAATAATCTTCTCGGAGAGATTTAACGAAATTTGAAAGCTTTGAGACGGGTTCTGCTTACAGTCTCTGCGCCTGTCATGTTTTCGCTATTGAGAGATGAAGGGGAACCCAAGGAAAGCTGACATTGTTGTACAACTTAACATTTACGTTGTTATAACCCAGCTGCCCTGTGAAGGTTTATAATAATAATTGCATTACCTAGGCAATTGTTACGTGCTGGTTTTTTTTTGTGATTATACGTTTAAATGAAGTTGAGCGTATTGGTATAAGTTTTCGTGGCTCGATCGTTGGGAATTGCTCTCGGGACTGCTCTTTCAGGATAGCCGTCACAATTATTTATCCTCCCTCCTTCACGACGTCCAGAGCCCGACAATGCCATCAACATGGGCGGCGAAACGTCACGAAGAACAGGAGGAACGCCCCCCACGGCTGTGCCGGAAGAGCAGCTCTTGAGAGCGACGCCCATTCTTTTTCACGCGTTACATTGCTGTGCCTCTGCCGCCACTGCCCGTGTGTCCCACGCCTCCTTAAGCTCCGTCTAACTCTCCGTCCCGTCTGCCACCCGACCTCTCCTCGCCCCCCCCCCGCCGAGCAGGTGTACGCGCCATCGCCATCGCAGGACGACTACAACCGCGAGTCCCCGGGATTCCCCCCGGCAAAGCCGGCCTCGAACATGTTCTCCGGGACGTACTTTATGCAAGGTGGGCGCGTGCGCCTCTCCTGAGAGGAAGTCGTGACCGTACGGATGTGGGAGGGGGGGCATTGGCTGGGACTTAAATCGAAGAAGTAAATAGCCAATAGTTTAGTAAATTATCCAGCTGCGAGTAGTTACTTAATCACCTTGGCGTTGTTCTCCACTTGTCCACTCCATTCCACTTCCCTTTATCACAACAACGTGGTCCATTTACAAGGGAGACATTACAGCAACAACTGCCATTCGCCACTAAGTGGCGGTGATGTCACCATGGCGCTTGTGCCAGGCCACGCCACCTTGAGGCCATGTGAAGTGTCAAAGGCTCGCTGACCAGGTCATGGGACAAACCCAGATATTCGAGATTGCCTGACAAAGATGACTGGCGGATGCACCACATCTCCTCCCTATTCTGCCAACTTCCTGTATTTTAGCCACCTGGCGCACTGCTCGTTGTTGTGAGAATCGCTCTTCTGCCCTCCACTGTTGTTGGAGGACAACTGCCTCCAACCACCCTGTAGAGTCCTTCATGACCCTTCTTCATAGAGGTCGATCTTGAGACAGCTGGTACCGGTCTTCAGCAAGTCCACTCAGCTTCAGGTCCTTCTATGCCATGTTAGTATACCTCTTCTTTAGCCTATGCCATGGCTGATTATCGAACTCTATCTGGCCAAGCAGAACTTGGTTGTACATGCAGTGGCTGGACATGCGGGCTGCATGACCCAGTGACCACAGCCTTGCCTGCTAAAAGAGCTCACCAATGAGATTTTGTCCAGATCTTTCGAGAAATTGTGAGCTCACACAATCCAACCTGGTTAAACCCAGGATGGATTGTAGGCAGGCCAACTAAAAAGTTTTGAATCAGCACAGATGTTCCAGCACGGGGTCCACGTTTCACACCCATCAGGAATAGCGGACATGATTGCAGATGAGAAGACCTAAAACTTCGTGTGGAGTGACAAGCCAAGCAGCTTCCACATAGCATTACGTTAAACCGGAATCAGCCATACGCACACGACGTAGGTATGGAAACTTATCCACTCTGTCCACAAAAAAACCCAAAAAAATGTTTTTGTTGCTGATTTTACGTTCTAATGTCGTTGTTGACATGTCGTTGTTGACATGCCGTTGTCTCTGCAGTTCTCTTGCAGCGCTTTGTGACCCTCAGGTGAACAGCGCTCTATAAATCCCTTTATTATTATTATTAACTGCCCCATCACTCATGGAGGGTTGAGGAGGTGGTACCCAGGCAGGTGCTTGGTTTTGGTGGGACCGATGGTAAGACCCCACCTCTTTGTGACATGATCCAGGTTCAACAGCAGAGCCCCCAACTCCTCCTTAATATGTGAGTGGCAGTTTCCAGTTCGTCAGCATACGTAATATTGTTGGCAAATAATGAGCCATGCTTTGACTACAGCCAGGTGTCAAATCAGACTCTTACTTTACCTATACGAAATGGAAATTACACTGGTATATTCATGGAAAGTCTCTTGAACTACGTGGTCAAAAAATGTGTTAATTTAAGATCTAGAGGGCATCCTTGTTTTGCCTCAAGATTAACAGGAATTTGCTTTGACTTCTGACCACATAGCTTTATCTGGGCTTGCTCACCATCATGAAGATCCTTAATTATTGTGAGCAGAGAATCAATCAGGGACCCTGAAAGTGCAAAGAACAACCCACAGTCCTTGCCTACTGATGGTAGCGTAGCCTTGACCAGGCCAAAAAGCAGAGATGCAAGTCCTGTTGGAATTCCCTACACCTCTGCCATAGCAGCTGGATAGAGTATGGCATCTGTGCAGGACCACCCTGACCTGAAATTACATTGGGGTTCCACAAGCCTCTCCTCGGCATGCCTGGCTGGGATAGGCTCCAGCTCGCCGCGACCCTTTGCAGGACTCAGAGGTTTTCATGACAATGAGACTAAATGAAAAATGTGCAAAATGCAATCACAAGCGAAGGAGCACAGTTGACACTGAAGATAACAATCCCTGTGAAATATCCACTTTTTCCCCCCCGATTCATTTAGAATGTCATTCCCGGAAGCCCGCTTTTGTCTCAAAATATGCCCAGAATGTGTTTCCTTAACCTTATTTCAAGCGGCGCAAGAGAAGGGAAGCCGGTTTGTTTGTCTTTGAAGCGAAAATAAACCCTATGCTGGCCCCTTACGCTTGCCAAAGGGAAGTCTGGAATGTCACAAGCGAGCGCTTATGGAGATGTACTAAAGCGTGCACATGGCAGAAGAACACACGCGCCTCGATCGCCTTGTATCTTGAGCTTAAGGCGCGGAGCACAGTTGCGTGTACGTGTCTGCACTCTGTGTAGGGGTGTACTGTATTTGTGCACATGACGGTGTCACTGTGTGTGTGTGTGTGTGCGCGCGAGTGTGTGTGAGCGGTGGCTCAGCGGTGAGCGCGCTGGGCTACAAACCCGGCGACCCGAATTCGAATCCCGCTCACGGCGAATATCAGTGAAGAGTTTCTAACCTGAACCTGGCCCTCCCGTAGGTCGACTCAGCCTCAAATGAGTACCTAGTGCAGTGTGTAAACATAGCCACTTGGTAGACAAAGGCGGCTGAGCATGGTGCCTGCCACTTACCCCCTCGTGTGCCGTGTCGACCTTCATAGGTGCTCGCTAACAGTCTGTAGGGGAGAGCTTGCTCTTTGTATGCATATCTTTGTCGGTATGTGGCTGTGTCCAAGTGTGCAGACTCATGTTGTCGCTTGCGTGATTATCTGTCTGTGTGCGCGTGCGTCTCTGTCCGGTGAACGCAGACGGGCCTCACGTTCCCAATGAGCTGTGGCCCCCCACAAATGGGATGAACCATTCTGGCTATGGAGGTGTCCTGGGGGGCCCCCCGCCGCACGTGGCGCAGTCAGCGGGGGGGTACGTCCCGGGAATGCATCCCCACGAGCGGCTGGTGAGTGGTGGGGCCCCATCGCCACCGGTGATCTCACCAGCTTCTATCCTCACCTGGCAGAGTGCGTCGTCTCGTGTGTGTGCGTGCGTGCGTGTGCGCGTGTGCGCTCGCAAGACAGGGAGCGCTGGCCCAGCGGTTCGCCCGCTGGGCTACCAAACCGACGACCCGTGTTCCAATCCCGCTCACGGCCAACATACCAGTGACACATTTATGAACCGGTCCTGAGCCTCCCCTAGGTCGACTAAGCCTTAAATAAGTACCGAGTGCAATGTGTAAACATTGCCACCAGGGAGACAAAGGCGGCCGGGCGTGGTGTTGGTCACCCACTCCCTCGTGTGCTGTGTCGACCTTCATAGGTGCTACTCGCCAACAGCGCCTGACCCTACAGTCTGTTGAGGCTACACGGGGGATCTTTGTTTATTTTGGGGAGGAGGAGTGCAGCAGTTGGCGCTGAACTACGAATCCGCCAATGTCAAGGCCCCCAAACACCAGTGATGGATTCATGAACCAGTCCTGGGCCTCCCCTAGGTCGACTTAGCCTCATGTGCACCTGGTGTATACACATTGGCACTAGGGAAACAAAGGTGGCCGGGCGTGGTGCTGGCCACCCACGCCATAGTGTGCCGTGTCGGCCTTCATAGGTGCTCGCTAACAGCACTTGAGCCTAGAGATTGTTACGGCTGTACAGCGAATGTCGTATCTTCATTGTGCATTTGTGTCCTGGTTGTGTTTATGCGAAGTGCGTTGCATATTCCTCGTGTCCCCTGAGTCTGCCGTTTGCGTTTCCTGTGTCCCGTGTGTGTTCCACACGGCGCCGTGAAGGCCCCGCGTAGTCTGTGCGTCTTGCTTTGCTTTGCGTCATGCGTGTCATGTGTTGACTGCCTGCGCGTATCTACGGAGTGCCTCCTTTCGGCGCCCGCCTTGCATTGCGCCGCGTCACGTGCGCTCTCACACACGCGTGTTACGTGCACGTCATGCGTTCGTCACGTGTGCGCTCGCTAACCGCCTCCTCCCCCTCCCCCTCCCCCTCCACACATGTGCGTGCGCTCCACTCGGATTCAGTCCCAGGGATACCCAGGCCGCCCGGTGTCTCCAGTGGACATGAACCCCACCCTACCTCCCATGAGCAGCTTCCACAGGGGGGCCGGCAGCGGCGGCGGAGGTGGCGGAGGTGGCGGCGGCGGCGGCGGCGGCGGCGGCCCCTCCATGCAGCAGGGCGGCCCCGCGTCCTCGTACGGCCCCAGCTCAGCACGCACCCCCCCGATCAACGGTTCCGACGCCATCATGGGTACGCGGACTCGTGGGGCCCCCCATCGCCCCCCCTACCCCCCCCAGCCCGCGTCTCATTCCCACCGCCGCTGGGAAGGGCACTGGCTGAGCTCGCGGGGTCAGCACCAAGGGAATGGGACGCGCAGCCAGGTCACGGTTGTTTAGTCGTTGTCGGTTTAAACGGTCGTTGTCCAGGTCGACCCGGGTTGACCGGTTGCCCCCTCAATGGTGTATTGAAGCAGAATTTTATGGCTAAATGCGCTTCCTGATGCCAACCTCCTTTCGTCAGAGGGTCTTCGGGTCAGTGTTTGTCTGGAACCTCCCCCCCCCCATCCCCTGACCCATCCACCAAGGGAGACCCCAGCAGAAGCGCTGGGCTCCAGGTGACGTAGCTGCAATGTTCACTGGATCTCGCAAACCACGCCACCGTGATGGGGTTACGATTGATTGGTGGTCAGGTAGTCCTCTTATGCCGAGCCGTCCTAAGCAGAGGACTCGGACTTCGTTGATCCACAGCAGTTGGCGCCGGTGTGTCCCGCGTCGGCCGCTATCGGAGCCGAGGTCGCCGGATTTGTAGCGCCGCTCGGTCGCCGACTCGTTCCACCGCCGCTCCTCCCTGCACGTGTTCGCTCGCAACAAAGGGTCCCAGTTCCACAGGCCTTCTCAATTACCGCGCGCGTTTTATTTTTTTATTTTTCTGGGTTTATAAACAAGCTGGACTGCGGCCAGCAAGCATCACCAGAAGAAAGCAATAAAGAAATTGAGGCAAAGAATCAAAACGCTGTTGAGGTTTAGTTCAAGGATGATATTGAGCAGACGGTTTTAATCTGAGCGGGGGTATAAGGGAAGTGGTAAAGCCTGTCAGTAGGCATACATTGCTTAGCTTGCTAATATAACACTGACAATCCAGTCCAATAAGTGAACACCATGGGTTTGTTGCTGCTTGCTCTGCTACGTGGCTCACGAAGGCCGCGGCGCCCCTCAGTGTGACACCTGCCGGCGTACACCGCGCGCGTCGAGCTCTCCGCGTCTCCTACGCCGGACTGGTGGTGCCAATCCTGGGCCGGGATTGGCACCACCGCCCGCCCCGCGTCCCCCCGCGGTCTCGCGACATTAACCGGGTCGCCGTGGCAGCGCCGTCGTCGGAGCCGAGGTCGCCTTGACGGCGGAGGCGATGTTGTCGCGCGCGCATTCAATTCGTCGTCGTTACGAGCGTCCCGCTTCAACCCTCTGGAGGGTCGCGGGGGCCCGGAGCCTATCCAGGCAGACGCAGGGCGCGGTGCAAGGCTATACCCAGGATGGGACGCCAGTCCATCACAGAGCACCGGGGGGCAATTTACGCAGCAGGTCAATTAACCTAGGAAACGTATCTTTGGACTGTGGGAGGAAACCGGAGTACCTGGAGGATGCTAAGGAAGATGCATGGAAAACACAATCTCCAAGTTCATTTCATACGGATAAATAAAATGCGACAAGTGCTTCGATGATTCATTTTCAGAACCCTGGCGCAAACACATGGATTAATATTTAAATCTGTCTATCCCAGCTCTAGTGCCCAGACACATACTTGTATGTAATTAACAGGGTTGCTTGCCACACACAATGCATCGTTTCCTGATGCCGCAGTAGGGGTAGGATGTGACGCGAAAAGAGAATTGTCCTGATGCCATTTTCCCTTCTCTTTGTAATCGTTTATCAAATTATTATTATTATTATCATCTAAAGCGACTTCGCACCCAATTCCCGATCCACCCCAGCCACGTGGCAGTGCCCCGTGGACCCGGAGAACTTCTGTAGCACGAGGCACAGAGCCCGACACCTCTCACTGTGCCCACTGCACTCGTCCATTCGCCCAGCCAGTCAACCATTCACTCACCCGCTCACACACACACTCCCATTTTCCAACTCGCTCACCTGCACACTCGCTCACGCAGCCAACCATTCACTCGGTCACTCACTCAGTCGCCTACGCGCTCGCCCGCCCTCTCGCCCGCTCACCCATCCACCCACCTGTTCACTCACGCGCCCGCTCGCTCACGTGCGAACCCCTCCGCTCTGCCAACCGCTCGATGGAGGAGGCCCTTGCGCTCACGGCGGGCGACCAGTGGGCACCGAGACTCACTCACCGCCGGAAGTACGACTTATTCCGATGATGGACGCTTACGGAGAGAAGAAGATCGTCTTGCTGCCGCTCGTTGTGATACTTTTGAGTGCAAACAATGTCCTTAGGCTGCACTTCACTCAACTGATGCCTACAACACGAGTCTTCTAATCGAGCCTCCTCATCGTTGCAAGTTCGCAGTCGAAAACGCTTAAGCCACGTGCGTTGCCAGTTACGTAATAATTAATTAATCGAACGAAGTCAGGAAACTATGACGTCATCCAGCCAATTACTCCGGAAACCGTTTTACAATCCACTAATTCATTGGGTAATGGCCCTGCGCTTTGCTTTCATTGTTGTTGTAAACTTTAATTGCCATTATGTCATAAATATTTTGTCGGGAAGTGAAATATTTAGGAAAGTTAAACAAGCAGCGATGATCACGATATGACTAACGCTAATAACGAAGGGAATATCCGATCCGCTCCTGTATCCCCTTTTACTAGACTGCATGGACCAGCGTGGTGAAGTATGGACGAACAACCACCGCAGTGAATCCAGCACGGGGAGTCCATCATCCAGTAGTGGATTCAGAAAGAGCTGAAATGATTCCGCTATTACTCAGAACTTTGCAAACATATCTCGGCCTGCACCGTTGACTTAGGGACAGAGACCCAATGTGGGACTTCCTGCTGCCAATGTCAGCAGTGCTCAAGCATTTCCATTGCCTCCCTGTCTCAACAGTGGTAACATTGGTGCCTCGCAGCAAGAAGGGCCTGCGTTGGATTCCTTGTCAAGGTCCTCTCTGCGTAAAGTTTGTTTGTTCTCTCCGTGTCCACGTGCGTTTTTGCCGGGTATTCCGTTTTCCTGCCGTAGATAATGAATCACTCACCATTTGGCCAGTGTCATCCGAATACGTAGAGGACGCGGTGTCTGTAAAATGTTAACGCTGGCTCACTGCTCGGCTGTCTTCCCTGTCTCATGCGTCTCCGTGGCTCTTCGTTAGATTTATTATTATTACCAAGGGCAGCATCTCTGAAATGCGAGCCGGTCATGCGTGTGAGGCAGTCTCGGTGCTTGCTGAGTGCGCAGGTAGGGTCGTATTTGACGCACGCGCTGCCGGTGCCCCATGCGCGGCTGAAATCTGCCAT
>JAZEWT010000027.1:1589589-1608843 GCA_036362905.1 Mordacia mordax
GTTCCACGGCCAAGGGTTTTTGTTGTCGAAAGAACGCCCGCGCCAGAGGCACCGCGCGATCAGGAATCTCCCCCGAGTGATTTACGAACGACCCCGTCACAAGGCCGCTATTGTGCTGCTCGTGGATGAAGGATGGAAAAGAGTTTCTCTTCGGAGCTGCTATTTCACAGTAGCCGTGTCGAGCGCTCTACAGTTATCATTCATCGAACTCTGAGCACCTTCATCAGCGGGAATGATGTAAAATCGAGTGAATAAGAAGAGAACGATGCATTTTCATTTGGCGCTGTTGAACATGGGAGGAGCCCTGGGACCTAACAAACGCATCGGCCATAGACAGCGATTCGCATACGTACCTGCTGGCTGCCACGACCACAAGAGCCCATGAGCCAAGGGGGCTTCTGGTACGTCCTGGGAAGGCAAATGCTAATGGTGTCCGCCTCCCCCCCCCCCGGGCAGTGTCCACCGCGGACAGTGGTCCACCTTAAGCAATTTCCTTTGCCATTGTTTTGCAAACGTTTAGTCTTTCCTTTCTGAGACATTCCCCTTGTCCTTTTCAGTGACATTGTTCGCATCACTGTTACCGCATGGTCTGACCAGCAAACGCCTTTGGAACCTCATGATACAATCCTCTTGAGAAATTAATTGGTCGCGTTTGCCACGCCGAGTGACGCGAAGATATTTTTGGGGCAGTTGGTCAAGGACCCTAGTGGCCTGTGTTGAAGTACACTTCTTGCTGCTCAGATGACACACTAGCCCACATCTGATGATGCCCAACAGTGTGTTTTTTTTTTATGGCTGCGAGCTTGCATGTGGTAGGGTAAAGTGTGGGTACTTCCAACTGCACGTGTGGAAAAGTAGGCCAAATACCCTCCAAAGGTGCTCTGCCCGTCCCGTAGCACTTGCACAAGCAACACGTGTCAGGGTTGCTCTGTGGACTTTTTTTTATTAATATAAAAAATGATCAGGCTCAGGACATTATGGGCAATGCAGAATGCATTGTGGAAATTTATTTGGTATATTAACAAATGGAAGTTGCTGTGTGTCTGCTCGCTGTTGATGAGCTGCCTGAGTCGTTGGTTCCCGACAGTATGTGTTTAACAAAGTGACAGTCGCTGCGTGTGCGTCTCGAAGTCGAGGCCTATATTAAGCACGTCGAGTCGCGTTTCCGTCATTCAGTATTAGGCGCCACGACGCCTGTGGCTGGCTGTGCATCACAGCCCCGCTTCACGCCGTGGCATGTCATCAGTCGGCCACGTACAGTGTCGACGAGACTCATGGACCCAACGCTCAACACCTGTGCGGGTCTGGGGCACGCTTCTTGCAGAGATGTATTGAAACAATAATTCCCATCAAGTTCATAGCATCACATGTGCCACCTGTGTTTATCACCACTTGAGTTAGAGCCAATTTAACCGTGGGATTACCACCCGCACCCATAGGAGTCAGTAGGCGATATCAATACATTTGATTGTAGCTGTTAAAATTGTACATTGGAATGTTGGTTTCACATCTCATTGTTTTTCATTCCACCTTCTGTTGAGTGTTATTTTATTTTAATCCCATTATTAGTATGTATCCCATTACCGTTTCACTGGAAGAGCTGTGAACAGTTCTTTCATTCAGCCAACGCTGGTTGTCTGTGTTCGACTTCATAAACATGACTTGCCTAAAAGTTTCACTGCGCAGATCAGACGGTCGTCCAGCGGGGAGGGGTAAGTAAGTTAGAAGATCTAGACACCAGGGACAATTTAGACAGGGCATTTAACCTAGATGAGTCATGTCACGGTTTAAACAGAGATTGCTCTAAACCCAACCCAAATGGCTCCTTAAGTGACCCCGTAACCGTTAAGTATTGTACCTCATACGACTGAAATATAGGTCGTCACGATAACGAGCAATATACGGTCCCACTATGTAATTTGACATTGACCAAGTTTGGCACGCGTTCGCTGAGCAGACACCAACACGCACGCCGTGCCCACGCTCGCTCCTGAACGTTCTGTCATCTTGCCACCCTCTCCTTCCTCTCGCCACCGTCGCCACGGCGCCCGCGGCCGTCGCGACCAATAGCAGAGCAGGATGGAAGAGCGTCTGGACCGATTGGACGACGCCATCCACGTGCTCCACCGCCACGCGGTGGGGGTGCCGGGCCTGCCCGCGACCCACAGCGGCATCCTCAACGGCCTCATGGAGGGGCTCGCCTCGGGAGGCTACGGGCCCACCGGGGGGCTCGGTCCCGCGGGCAGCCGGCACCCGATGGTGAGTCGTGGCTGCGCGCGTTGCCTGTCTCGCCCTCTCGCTTCCTCTCCCTCGCCGTCTCACGGAGTCGGCCTGCGCAAGTTCGGTCGGCTGCGTTGGGAGTGGAGGCACCGCCAGCCTGCGGTCGACACCCCGCGATCGCTAACACCAATGGCTGCAAGCTCGTTGGATTGCTGTCCAGTTGGTATCAGGACCTGGTTGGGACATACTTTGTAATGTCTCCGTGCTGGTACGTGTGGGTTGGTGAAGGCAGGCAGCATAGATGTGCGAGCGTATCATTACAACTCTGGATTTTCCTGCACTGCCCCCTACTGCCCCCGATGTGGTTTTAAGCGATAAACCCCGTGTTGGAAATCCAGGAGAACACAGTTGTGAGCGTGGGTTTAAATCCTGGGCACTCGACCGAATGCAGAACTGGTCCTCAAGTGCAGCGAGCTTATGGTCTCATCACAGTTAGCAACAAATGCATGACACACCATCATTATGTAAAAAAAGAGAAGAGGTTTTACAATTTCTCACAATAATACACGGGTTAAGATCTTAAACACAAAATAGGAACCTTTCACAAAGTGTCAAATTTGCAAGAAACACACAAGCTTGTGGCAAAATATGAAAACAGAACACTTTGATAATTATATACATTGTCCTTGAAACGGATTGGTCCACACCATTGACGGCTTTCTTTGGAGTAAGCTATTCTCAATAGCGTTATCCACGTGTTGCCAAAATGCAATTGACTTGGGACACCGCAAATATCAACACATTAGTAGCTCAGGTTGGGCGGCTAAGTCTGTGTGGTTTTTTTTTGAAAACTTGACTCTCTGTGAAAAATGTCTATTTGGTGTTTTTACATCTTAACGCTTGTATTACTGCTAGAAAGGGCAAAACCTTTTCTTACATTTTTGTACTGGCAAAACGGTACCCTGAACACTATCATTATGCTAAGAGATTTATTGTGTGTCCTTTAATACATCTGAGCCAAACGCTTGTCAGGGCCTCAATAATTTCGTGCTGATTTCATGACTAACACTGTGTTGAAAATAGCATGAGATGAGTCACTGCCGTGTGCCTTACACAGCAGAACATTTTCTGTTGTGTCATCATCGTCGGGAATCTTTTCTTGGACTTCTGACTCAGCTGCTGGTAGGAGGACTTGTCTCGTATGGACATCTCTCACCACGTCGTGTGCCCTACAGCGCACTTGGCATGTACATGTTAAGAGTGTTGAAAAGATTTCTCGTCTCTCTCCGTTGAAACGAGCGTCGGGCAGCGACGGCCCCCCAAGTCCCGTCGATTCAAATTCTGCGCGCGTTTGCGGGAACATCGTCTGCGTAAACCAAATATTGTCCAAACTCGGTTGCGAAACGCGGTTGAATGCCAGAGAGTTACGTGAAATTGGTGGAAATGTTTGCGCGAAAATGCGCGGGCTGACCAGCTTCGAAGATTTATGCCGCTGCGGCTCACAGTTTCTGGATTATTTTTAGTTTATCGGTAGATTAACTTTTCTACAAACTGCATTACGTGCTTTCCACTGTGGCCGACTTTCCGCCCTCGGATGAGCTCCGGCGCCTGCACATGTGCGAGTGGACGAGCGGCGAGATGGAAAAAGTGCATCACTACCGCCGCCTGCGTGCGTAACATTCAGAATAATGCAGTTATACTCCCCGTGCGGGAGTAATCTGATAATGGGAGCTGAAAGTAGTTGAAAATAAAAATAAAACGTATCGCATTCTCGTAATAACCAGACTAATAATAAAAAAATGTAAACCTACGGGGATTTTATTTATATTTTTTTTCCCCCAGCAACACAGAGAACGGTTTTCTTCATCCTGAGCTTAATGCCAGAGACACGAGCCCTATTGGCGTGTGTGGTTTTCACATTCTTTATTTTATTGTTGTTGTTGAGGGTATGGGTTGGGCCGACACCTGTAGTCCTGTCTGCATTCCTTGGTCTTACACTGCGGGAAAACGACAAGAGGGGGGAAGGAAAAAAAGCCACAAAATGGCCTTGTGCACTTAGCCGCGCGTGCGGTGGGTGCAGCGGTGGGTGCAGCGGCTGCCGCCGCCTGTGAAAGGCTATCTTTGTCATAGTTTGTGTGCGCGTACGAGCGTGGGGAGCGGTAGCGCAGCGGTTAGCGGGCCGGCCGACACATCCGGCGACCCGAGTTTGAGTCGCGGTCACGGACAACACCGGTGACGATTTTCTGAACCGGTCGCGGGCCTCCCCTAGTTTGACTCGGCCTCAAATGCGTTCCGATTGCAGCGTGTAAGCATTGCCACGAGGGAGACAAAGGTGGTCTGACGTGATGCTGCTTATCCACCTCCTTATGTGCTGTGGTGGTCTAAATAGGTGTTCGCTAACGGCACTACGGTGTACTGAGGCTATACGGGGGGATGTTTGCCTCTGTGTACGAGTGTGTGTGAGAGTGGTGCACGTGCGCTGGAGCGGTTAGCGCACGGCGCTACATTGCCGGCAACGCGAGCTCGACTCCCGATTTACAGCCAGCCATGGCATAATTATGATCACACTTGGCTTACAAATCTCAGCAACCGAGCCATGCACGCTGTAATCCCTGGCCAGGGTCAATCCTAGGTCGACTCAGCATAAAATCTGCGTGTTGCAAAGTACGCGAACAGCGGCTCTCGGGAAACGCAGGTGGTGAGATCTGGTTTTACCGTCACGAGCCACCAGTTTTTTTGCTTTGGTGACCTTGGGTGCTGACGAGCGACTTGTACTCTTGACAAACCTCACTGCTAAATGGCATCTTTTCCTTTTAGCGTTTAAAAAAGTTTTTTGTGTGCGTATTGTGCGTAATAAAGTACTTGTGGGTTGATGATTGCTTCCAAAAGCTGCTCTTTCGGGATAGACGCGTTGATCGCTCCTCACCTCTCCTTCACGACGTTTCATATCCCACGTTGGAAGCATCCTCAGGCGTTCTGTGGGTTCGCTCGTAAGAAAAGTGTTGTAAACCCACCTCCACCCGACGCAGACAATAGAGTTTTGTCACGTGAACAGAGCATGTCGTTTATTGGCTAATTCAGCACACGGTGTGTTATAGATCAGCACACCGATGTGTTGACAGAGCCACAATGTTTACAATAGAATATCACGTTTCGCTGATAATTGTAACCAGTTTCATCGGGCACCCCGGTAGTAATACTGTACATTGTGTATTATTGTGTGAGCAATACCAAGTCAGTTTCACGTCTCAAGTTGGTTTTGTTGAATCAGTTGAGAACTCCAGACGTTAGGATCGGGTTTCATTTCCAGGAGTGACCTCGGGTATGCGTTGTGACAATAGGGTGCGATGATCGCTGCCGCTGTATAATCCCATAAGTCCATCGCAGTGATCTTTACGGTCGAAGGTAAGGATCATCGGTAGCGTACGAGACGAGGATCGACCTGGAACACGGTCAGTCCCATCTCCAGGGAGATCAGTGGCGGGCAGGCAGGCAGGCAGGCGTGCGCTTGCGGTTTCGACCCCACCGCCTTGACAGCCTTAATAGGCTCTCGCTTACAACGTGCGCTCCAAACGCCTGAAGCGGGGATAACAAAGAGATCTTTGTTTGTACGTGTGTGCCAGGGCGTATGTAACACGCGTGCCATTTGCCAAAGGTTAAACACGTTCCTTATTCGCCCGATCGGGGAATATGTACACACGTTTCACACAGGCTGTTTACACTGGGTTGGTCTTGTAAATAGATTTAATAAATTAATAATGATAATAACGCGTGACCTTTCATAATCATTTGCGAGCCCATTGTCACAGCGCCGTCTCTCTTGTTAGACACACACCGAACAATATTGTAATTTAAATGATGCTGTCTGCCGGACAAGGCACCCTTGTAAATAGATTCGCAGTTTCATGAGCTTTAGTCGCATGATAAACTTGAGATTCTGATTTATAATACCAGTGGTGGCCAATATTAGCGTTTCAATAACATAATCGAAAAGCTGCTCTCTCGGGACAGCCGCGTCGATCGCTTCCTCTCTCCATTTATTTTATATCATCGTAAAGAAATATTAAATTAATGCGGTATCAACAGCGGTGAACAATGCAATAATTCCACGTCTAGAGCCACTTTTCACGCGGAGGTTACAAAACGCCGATGGAATTTAATCATGTGCTTGTAATGGCCGCGTGTATCACCCGCATTCGAGTCGGGCCGTTTTGGGTCGCGCTCTGTTAGCACTGAGCGGCATAAGCGTTGGTGAGCCGCAGAGTGGATGGTGAGCAACAAGTCAGCGCCTCGCTGTGAACCTGGGGCTGACTGTTTGGCGGTCACACCTAGCAAGCAGGGGGCCCTGTTTCCAGCGCCGTCTTGACGCACGGACACGCTGGGCAGTTGCCCGGGGGCCTCACGAGCATAGGGGGCTCCATGCTAATCTATGTATGTTGTGACTTGCTGCCAATAAATAAATACCCCGGTGCTTTGCCCGGGGGTCTATAATGCTGTTAAGACGGCCTTGCCTGTTTCACAAAGTCATTTGCACGTCATCGTTATCTTATCCGCTTGATCCTGCACGGGGTCACAAGGGGCAAGGCAGGGCAATGCCGCAGATGGAACGCCGGTCCATCGCAGGGCACTGCGGATTCATTTTTTTATCAGTGGTCAGTCAGGGTGGCAACACAGCAGCAACATCGCAAAAACGTGGCAGGAGCCTCTTGAAAATAAGTCCTGGGACCCATGGGTTTTGGCCTCTCCTGGATTAACTAGTAGAATAATATTAGTAAATCGTGTATATTGTATGGGTTTCTGGCCCGCTTAGCCACATTTGCAAATGTTTTGGTCTCATGTAGTGGGCATAGCAGCCTCATGTGGTTGGCAGATTTAACTTAGGAGAGGGGGGGGGAGATGAAGGACGGTGGAGATGGAGGGGGGGGCAGTGAGGGGGGTGAGAGTGGGGGAGGGGGTCACATTTATCCTGGCGTTCGCATTAATTTTACTGGCTGATGGGCATTGGAAGAGGATGTTCTCATGTTTAGAGCAGGACTTTTATTTTGAAGAGAGGGCACTTGCGAGCAGGAATGCGTGTCTCCTGCCCTCCCTTTAACAGCCAGCAGCTGTATGCAAATGGTCGCCTGCGAATAAAAGCGTGCTTTGGATGAAGGGCTGGCTGGGGCGTGGTTTATATGTTTTAAAGGAAAGAAATATATATTTTTTATTGCACATTTCGGCTTTGGGGGTTGGTTAGAACCTTTGAGGCCAAACATATGGTTTATTAGTGTAGGTAACAAAAGGGTTTTTTGGGTGCGACTGTGGGCGTGTGTTTGTATGTACACCTGCCATGCGCTCCGAATCACTTGTGCCGAAATGTGGCGGTTAGAGAGGACGAAGGTAATGCGTCTCGGAGACGGACCAGTCCTTCGTTTTTAAGACAAATTGATCTCCCTCCGACGACGAGGTGAGGTCCCGTTGTTAATTACAAGGGATGCTTGCGGAAGTGAGCATAAAGTCACTCCTGCAGGCAGGCCGGCCGGACTTAGGGCAGTTCACGTGGCCTCAACGTGCACCTAGCCTGGCACAAGCGCCGCATGATTGATTATCTCGCTGACATTCGCTGGCAAATTGCGGGTGGTGGTGCGTTTTCTTGTGCCTATTTCTGTTCATATATACGCTTGATTGTGTGCACGAGGAGCGGTGGCTCAGCGGTTAGCGCAGCGCTGGGCTACAAACCCGGCCACCCGAGTTCGAATCCCGCTCACGGCCAACACCAGTAACGATTTTGTAAACCGGTCCTGGACCTCCCTTCGGTCGACTCAGCCTTAAATGAGTACCTGGTGCAGTATATTAACGTTGCCACGAGGGAGACAAAAGCGACCTCGCGTGGTGCTGGTGAGCCACCTCCCGGTGTGCCGTGTCAACCTTCATAGGTGCTCGCTAACCGCACTTGACTCCACAGTCTGTTAAGGCTACACGTGGGACCTTTGTATTTGTGCACGAACCCAGCAACTCGAGTTCGACCACCGCTCTCACGGCCAGTGCCGATATCCCAGCGGGTCCTCGCCCTCCCCTAGGTCGACTCGCCCTCCCCTAGGTCGACTCGGCCTCAAATGACTACCTGGTGCGATGCGGTAAACATCACCGGCGAACAAAGGTGGCCAGGCGGCCGATGGCGACCCCGCGACCCCGCGACCCCGCGCGTGCCGCGCCGGCCTTCGCGGGCGGCGCTCGCCAGCGGAGCGCGAGGATGCCCCCGCGTCCTCTCGTGAGCGACGGGCGGGCTCGACGCCAGTGCTGCAGCGAAATAAAATAAGTCGATCTAATAACCAACACGTGTAGTGCGTCCCGTGCGGGGCCCGTTATTGCCTAATTTTGTATTTAAATGAGTGCCACTAATTAGCGAAATGCCAAGCATCTGCGCTGCGCTGGATTTGTATGCGACGCGAGTGCCAAGGCTGTGCACCGCAGCGATGACAAAGGTCCCCCCCCCCACCTCCTCTTTGCATGTGAGATTGGGGATAGAGGAGGTGGTGGTGGTGGTGGTGGTGGTTGGGATTTTGAGAGCGGTTGGGCACAATGATGAATAAATAAGAATATAATTAAAGAAATTGGTTAATGAATGAGCGCATTTAATTAAAACGGCGCAACAACCGCCGCACCTCTTGAACGCATGTCCTGCCGCCCACTGGTTCAGAGAGTGCGTAGAAGGTACAATGAGTTGCATTTGCGCGTAAGCCCTTAGTTTAAGCAACGATTCAGGTCTTCCGTTCAAGTGCTTCATTGTATCCGAGTCAAAAGGCAAAGTGATTTCGTCTGCGGCAATGCCCATCCGCAGCCCAGAGCCGGTTGTGCATGTCCACATTTTGTGGCAGGGATAAGTTGATCCGTATGATTGTCGTCATAAGCACACATTGGCAGGTAAACCCCGAGACCCGAGAGGGCCAAGGGCCGTCCACATGGCCAACGCACCGCCGCCGTCCGACCGACTTGCGTTACGTACCCGCGGCCGCCGTTACGCAAGCTCGCGCGCGGCGGCGCGGTGGCTCGGGCCGGCGCCTTCGCCGTTGTAGCCCGCCGCTGCGGCGGCGTGCACCGGGCCCGCCGCTTGTTTGCCGGTGTCACTTGGAGCGCCGTGCGTCGTGCAGCGCTCTGTGTTGTGAAGTAAACGTGACGGAGCCCGTGACCGTTGTTGCAGGGTTCGCCAGCCAAAAACAGGGCAAGTTCGCACCGTAGGGAGCGTGGGCGGTGCATCTGCCAATCATCTCAGTCAGGCGACCCATAGCACCTGGGTCTGTCCCGTGACCTCCTGTCGGCGAACCTTCAGCACTTCACGTGGTTTAAAGGTGCACATGGCCTGGCACAGGCGCCGTAGTGACGTCACCGCCACTTAGTGGCGAATGGCGGTTGTTGTTGTTGTAGCCTGCCAATATCTCCAGGGTTTGCCTGTCAATAACAGTGTGACAAATAATAAAATGCCATCTAGTTGGTCTTTCGAAAGCTGCCTCCAGTGGAGTGGTGGAAACCCGAGTGTGAGTCCATGGTACAGAAAATGGAAAGCTATCCGGGCACTATTTTTCTGTGTGATGTGTCCTTGGCTATGGTCCATAAGCACAAATAACAAAAGCGCAACGCTTGTCAGTACCACTGGCTATAACGATACCGCTGCCGTCTCACAGCAAGAAGGTTCCTGGGTTCCGTTCGCGGCTCAGGTGCCGCCTTTCTGTGTGCAGTCGGCTTGTTTCCTCTGCGTCCACGTGGGGTTTTGCTGGAGTGTTCCCACGATCGATAAACGTATTGCCAGCGTTAATTGACCGGTTGACTAAATTGTCCCCACAGTGCCCTGCAATGGTCCCAGGTATAGCCCTGCCTGGTTCCCTGCATCCGCGTGGATAGGCGCCGGCTCACCGTGACCCTCCACAAGATTGAGCCAGGGCCGGTGGCAAACGTTATGAGGCGCGGTTGCGCTCGTGAGCCTCAGCTCGTTAGTCCAGCCATCGGACTGTGGCTGCCCGTGTTGCCCGCGTGCCCCGCGGGAGCCTCGCACCGCGTGTACGGCTCTCGCTCGTTCCCACGCACGTGGAATCACCGTGTGGATCTGTATGTACGGGCAGCTGGGCTACAGGGAGGCCTGCGCGGGCGATGGAGCGCAAGGTGCCGCTGTTCTGAACCCCGCTAAGTCCGCTGCGGGGTTCAGCGCGGACGAGGCGTTTGCCAGCGTTGTGCCCGCTGGTGTTAGTGCGGGTTCGTGTGGCGCGCGCACGCGCGTGCGCTTTGCGGAGAGCGGCGGCGCGGTGGTTGGCGCGCTCGCTTCGTGCTTGCAGCCGATTACTGCCCAGTGTTGGAGCGTGTACCGGGTCTCCTCTAGGTCGACTTAGCCTTTAAAGAGTACCTGGCGCATTGTTTAAAAATCTCCGTTAGGAAGACAAAGGCAGTTGGGTGTGGGTGTAGGCGACCCACCCCGTGTTGTACCGTGTAGGCTCTCATGGGTACTGACTACCGGCACTTGCCCCAACAGTTTGTTAAAGGCTCTAAGGGGGATCTTTGTCTTTGTGTAATGTATATTTCTGTTTTGGGGATTAACGATGCATCACCACACATAATGCCAAGTCTCGTGAGCCTAGTTTGTTTGTCTATCCGAATTTCTAAATTGAAACATGATGTTATTTATTTTAAAATGTGACAATGCTCGCGATAATACACACACACACACAAGCACAACGACAAAGGTCACCCATATAGTTTTACCAGACCATCAAGCCAAGTGCTATTAGCAAGCGTCTTTGAAGGCACTTGCGGGGGTGGGTGGCCAACACCATGCCCCGGCCGCCTCAGTGTCTTCCCAGTGGCGACGTTCGCGCACCGCACCAGGTACCCATTTGAGGCTGCGTCAACCTAGGGGAGGCCCGGCGCCGCCGGTCCGGAACGTCCACCACCGTCGTTGTCGATCACCGCGCGCGTGCGCGCGCGGCAAACCGACTCGCGTCGCCGCGTTCGACCCTCGGGCCGCGCCGACCGCCGCACCACCGCTCCCGCGCACGCCCGCGCGCGAATGTGCTGTGGCCTGAAAATAACGAGCGAGCGCTGGAAATGCTTTCCCTTCCCCAAATGCTAAAAACATGGACAAGAGCTTATGATGGAAATGTCATCGTCGTGCTCTAGATGCATGGGATTGGCCTTCCGACGGATTTGCTCTTCCCGCGGGAAATCTCTGCAGCTGGGATTATTCTTTAGCCTGTTAACCATTTTGGGGTTTTTTTTTTTGAAATAGGGGTTGGGGTAGGTAGTGGGGGGGGGGAAGGAGGATGAGATATAGTGGGGGGGGGGGGGCAGGGGGGCTGCATAAGAGGGGAAGGGTGCGAGGGTGGGTGGTCGTGATGGGAGTTACAGTTGCTCGCGCGCGTTTTTGTTAAAACCCATCGTGCACTCAGCGCCGCGCGGTGGGTATACGGAGACAAAGGTGCCCCGTTGTAGCATTTTTAATAAAAGGCTGTTGGGGCAAGTGCCGTTAGCACGGCACGGCACACATGGCGGTGGTTAGTTAAGCACTGCACCCTTCCGCGGTTTACTCACCCAGTGTCCACGAATCATAACCGTATCGCGGCGAAGTAGTTTGTGTGTTCCCGTGAACCACAGAGCTATGTGGCATGGAGTCTAGCGCCCCTGCTCGGGTCTTCCCTTGGTGAACAGGTCTGGAGGGAGGTTCCAAACAAATAATAATCCGTAAACCCTCCCTCCGGCTAAGGGGGGTTGGCATCAGGAAGGGCACCCGACCGTAATACTGTGCGCCAATACCCTTCTGCATTTGGGGACAACTAGCCACCTGGGTCAGCGGGACAGGGGCCATTTTGACCAGCAGTAACAACAATCTTCACACACTGGACCCGGTTCTAACTTCAGAGTGAGTCGATCTCGAGGACGCCCCGTACCAGTTCAGACATTTGAGACCGATTTGTCACTCGCAATGCACCCCACCATGCCGGCACTCCCCACACGATGATAATGCGTGCGTATACCGGCGTGTACGTACACATTCACGCGTACACCGGTACAAGCCTGCCTGTTTATATTAACACGTGTAGATGTGGCTTCAGCAACAGCTGCCGATGTGTCAGGATAGTGGTAAAGTAGAGGTACCGTGGGTCTTGATTGGAGAGCGTGCCCCGCTGGGTGAGACGTTGAGCCAATCACGTGGTGCTCTCAGTCGAATCCGATTGGCCACCGTGCATCGTCTGAAGTTACGTGGGTAGGAGTCATTTCCGCAAGGGCCTCAAGCACACCCACGTGGTTAATTTGTCCGTATTTTTCCGTTGATAGTTATTGTTTGTCGCGCTTCACGCGCAGTTGCACAACCGTGAGATTGACGTTTTGGGCACAAGCGGCAAGCTGACAACGCGTTCCAAATCACCGGGTTGTTTAAAATGCTTTTACATGTAATTGTAAATGTCAGAGGTCAGTTGTCTACGTAAATATCACTCAGCTATCGCTACTCCCACGGTCACTGTTCGAATGAATGCTGCTCATTGATTCACTCAGCAATCTTGAGTAGTCGTTCTCAATGAATTTGAGTTTCACCTCGTCCATGCTGTGTTCAACCTCCGGCACGGCAGCTCACCACCCGAGCTCACCATCTCGTTCACCTGCACACCGCACTGCAGGGCACACCACACTCACCCACCCACTCCTCCACCCACTCACTCACCCACTCATCAACCACTTACTCTGCAGCTCACCGTCTCGCTCACCTGCACACCGCACTGCAGGGCACAACACACTCACCCACTCACTCCTCCACCCACTCACTCACCCACCCACCCACTCACTCACCCACCCACTCCTCCACCCACACACTCACCCACACATTCACCCAATCACTCACCCACTCATCAACCACTTTACTCTACAGGTCACAACACTTGTATTCCTGCTTCTTCTTCCATGGACATGCTCTGCTTTTTAAATCCATTTATCCAACTCTCTTCCCACGCCTTTATAATAACCGTACGGAGCTCGCGGAACGCATCGCACGGTGTTCTGTCACAACGTTGATGGTTACGTTTGTTGCTGGCTTCTTCACATTTTGGGCCTTTAAGGCTGTGCTCAGCAACCGCGCTCAAATACAAATTAAAGCTGTTGGCGCTAACACTTTGATCGTACCGGAACGCATGCTCGGATATTAAAATATTAGCACACCTTACATGCCAGAATAATAATCATTCGATCTTGCAGTTTGGCTTTCACATACCAATACATCGAGCTTCAAAATAGGAATTGTCCATTATTGTAGATTTACAATGAATCGATGCAGGTTTTTACAGCTCTACGTATGATAAGAATTGGTCTCAGAGCCACTTTTTTGGAATAGGCACGTCAAGCGTTCCTCCTCCTCTTCGTGTCATTTCACCTCCTAGGTTCGAGGCATCATCAGCAGGCTAATGATTATCAGGTTTATGATGATACTTCTAACATGGGAGTCGAAACGTCGTGAATAAGAGAGGGGTAACGATCGACACAGCTATCCCAAAAGAGCAGGTTCCACGTTACATTGGGATGGTAGTTTCATATCTCATCTCCCTCATCTCATTGTCAGAAATCGCTTAGTCCTGTACAGGGTCGCGGTGAGCCGGATCCTATCCCGGCAGACGCAGGGCGCAAGGCAGGGATATTCCCACGATGGGACGCCAGTCCATCACCAGGCACTGCTTGCAATTTTAGTCTGCAAGCTAATGAAAGCTATGCAGCAGCATGTTTTTTAGACTGTGGGAGGAAACCGGAGTGCCCGGCGAAAACCCACGCGGACACGGGGAGAGAATTCGCAAACTCCACACAGAAAGGCACCCGAGCCGAGATTCGAACCGGGGACCTTCTTGCTGTGAGGCGACAGCGCTACCCACTGGGCTGCCGCCCGGTAGTTTCACATGCACAATTAAAATGTTGGCAACATACTCCTAACATCGGGCTATTTTTTTTATCCAAATATCTCGAGTGATCTTCAACGATGCTGAAGCAACAGCAACGCCAGAAACGATTGCAGCCACGACGCTGCTCCACGCCGGGGTCTCTCAAATCTGGATGCGTGTCGCTAACCCCACAACGGATAAACGCGGAGGTTTAGAAGGATGAGGATCGAGCGATAAAATCTTCACGCCGATAGCTGTGTGTGATGTGTGTGTGCGCCCGTGTAGTGTCGCTTTATTGACTGTGGTTGAACGGCTGTCCAAATATATCTGTTTTGCAGCGGATGATACGTTTGTGGTCCCCCTTATAAACGCAACATTGAGAGTGTCGATGTCTTCGCCACAACGTACGCTCGGTTGTTGCACAGCCCCTGGCATCGGGATTGAGACGTCACGAACAGGCCAGTTTATTTCCAGGAATATTGGGGAACCGCCCGTCGCTCAAGGGACATTCTAACCTCGCGAGATTGGGCGTCAGAGAAAACCCGAATTCCGAATCGCAGGTAGATTCGCGGGATCCGTAATCAAGCAGCGGCGGGATACGGCAGGCATGCGCGCGCTTCGCCAAAAACGCAGGCATCGTGCGTCCTAATGTTCGGTGGCTGAAGCAAAGTGAATTCAAGCTTCTCTTGAATCTGCCGGCGAGGCACGGAGCGCGCCTGACCCCTAGCGTCAGTAGTTTTCGTCAACAACCCCCCTCCGACAGGGTTTCCAGACTCCAGTCCTTGCAACGCCTCCCCACAATCACCACCACGCTCCATCTCTCCACGTCTCCACCAGTTCACTCCTTCCCAATCAAATACACGCCGCGCGCGCCGGATGATTGTTAAGCGCGTTCAACGAGCGCAGAGTTGTACACGGTTTGTAAATTATTGTCAGCGTAATGATGTAGGTTTTTACGGCTGGATGCATGATGATTGCTTCTAAAAGCTGCTCTCGTGCGGTGGAGAGAGAGGGAGCGATCGACGCGGCTGTCCCGGGAGAGCAGCTTTTCGACGCAATCATCAATTATTGTCAACGCTCGACGTTGTCTGTGCGGGCAGACACGAGAGAGAAGCACTGACAGAGTACGGATGAGATGGTCGCAGGCAGGCAGAAATAATAAATCTCTCTACTCTATCATTTCTCAAAATTGCGTCCAACAATCACCATTTTTAATAAATTATGCGGGTATTTTTCGCGGAAGTCCTCAACGTGTTACAAATACTTGGAGTCAAGTCTGGTTTAGTTAGTCTGTTTAATTAAATGAGAAATAAGTGCTTGTTTTCATACAAATCGTGTGCTTGCAACCTTACTTACATGACCATGCATAATACTTTGTGCTTGCAAGTACAAACATTTGTTGATTGTCCGGTTCATTGCTGCTGCCCAGCGGTGAGCGCAGTGCTGGGCTACAAACCCGGCGACCCGAGTTCGATTCCCGCTCACGGCCAACACCAGTGGCGATTTTCTGAACCGGTCCTGGGCCTCCCCTATGTCGACTCAGCCTCAAATGATACCAAGTTGAGCGTGAAAATAATGCCACTAGGGAGACAAAGGCGGCCGGGTGTGGTGCTGGTCACCCACCTCCTCATGTGCCGTGTTGACCTTCATCGGTACTCGCTAATGGCACTTGACCCGAGTCTGTTAAGGCTATACGGGGGATCTTTGTCTTATTTTTTGTGCGTGTCCGCCTGTGCCCGTGCGCGTGCGCGCGTCGCCAGGGCGGGCCCCTTCGGGACGACGCGGCCGAGATCCACGCCACCCTCGCGGCGCTCGCGGGCAGCATGGCAGGGCCCGCGCCGCCGGCCGGCGCCAGCAAGATCAGCCCCACGCCCGAGACCTACAGAGGTGAGCGCGCCGAGCCACAGAGCCCTGGCACGCCGCTCATCGTCACCGGCGGCACGGTGGCGCAGTGGAAGCACCCGTGCGGCGCACGGATGCAGTCCTGCCTGAGGCGATTTGATTTCTGTGCCTCGAGCGCGTTTCTGCGCGGAGTTTGTGCGTTCTCCGCCCGTTTACTCCGGGTTCTCGGGTTTCCTCCCATTACACTCATCATAAATCCGATTGGTGACATACAGGATGCAGTGTCTGGTAGATGATGGTGCCTCTAACTGTGTGGCTGCTTTCCCCCACCCTTCTGAGGTTTTGTCGCTCGTCTGAGTAATTCTCTCTTCGAGTAAATACCTTTGAGATTAAATGAATACACTGCGCATTAGGAATTGTTATATTCCTTTGCCTGTCTGCGGAGCTCGGTGATCAGCGGCGATCGACCGTTCCATCGCCGCAAGCGGAACGCCGAGCAAATCCCTCGCGTCATTTTTGTTTCCGTCTCGCCCCCTACCCTTGCCCTGCTGCCGCACTCCCCAGTGCTGGCGGTGCCCCCCGCGGTGAAGGACGATGCCCAGGGGGTCCCCCCTCCGGGACTCGTGTCGAGTATCAGTGCGATCCTGTCCGGGGCGGGCGACGTAGAGCGAAACGAGAACGGCGGCGGCGGTGGTGGCGGGGAGGAGGAGAGCGACCTCATGGATGACCGCGGCTCGGAGGACGACCACAAGAACGACTCGCGTAGCAGCCGGACCAGGTGGGGGGCGGCGTTGGCGGCCGAGGGGGAGGGGGGGCGGGGGGGTGAACGTGGGTCAACAGCGATGGGTTTGTGGTTACAGGGCAGCCTGGGAAGGAGCGCGGAGGTGTCCGTACGATCAAGTTGCGTGCGCCGCTGACGAGCGTCTCTTGACGGGATGTTGCTTTGGCGCAACACCGGGATTGCACGCCCGGGATGCAGGGTCGCAGTGAAACCTCCGCCGCTGCGTCATGCGCCGAGCGCGCAAACCACAGCCGCAACGCACTCGCCCTGCCCCTAACCCCGGCGCTCACTCTGCGCGCTCACGCTGCCCCTCCGCGGCGGTTCTCCGTGCCCCCCCCCGGCCCACCCCCCGCCCGCGCCCTCGCAGCAACCACGAGGACGACGACGAGGACCTGACGCCCGAGCAGAAGGTGGAGCGCGAGCGCGACCGGCGCATGGCGAACAACGCGCGTGAGCGTCTGCGCGTGCGCGACATCAACGAGGCGTTCAAGGAGCTGGGCCGCATGGTGCAGCTGCACCTCAACAGCGAGAAGCCGCAGACCAAGCTGCTTGTGCTGCACCAGGCGGTCGCCGTCATCCTCAGCCTCGAGCAGCAAGTGCGAGGTGCGGGCCACCACCATCTCCGCCACCTCCACCGTTACCACTATCGCTACGAGGGTGGCGCAGTGGTAACATCTGCGTCTCACAGAAGCTTCTCACCGAGGCGGTTCTATTCCAGCTTCGCAGGCACCTTTCTCTGCGGAGTTTGTGTGTTCTCTCCCCCTGTTCTGCGTGGGCTTCCTCCAGGTTCTCCAGTTTCCTCCCATAAATAAAAAAGAAACTCATTAATTGTCTGATACCATCATAATACACAGGGACGTAGGGGCTGGTAGGTTGGCACCGGGTATCAGCGTGGCTTCCTCCCCCCAACCTCTACTTCCTGTAGCCCTTTCGGGCCTCTGGGTAAAAGGGGCTGCTATACAAATTAAATTAATTATTGTTAGTAGTATTGTCACCATCTCTCACGGCCACCTTCCCAACATTCCGAACTCCTCCTCTCCACAATCACCATTATCATTACCACCAACTTCTACCTTCGTAACCACCTCCGTTATCACCGCCACCACCTCCACCACAACCGATACCTCCTCTACAACCACATTAAACAAAGACAAAGAATCCAGTCTTGGGATAAGGGACGAAGGTCGGCACTGCACAAATAACCGCAACCGCCACCCCAGAAAGTAAAAAGCAGCTTGAACTTAAGTCTGGCCTCAGTCGAGTCGTACAAATCAGGCGACACGTGAGTTTTGTTTTAAATCGCAGCGTGGGAAAATGTGCTCGTTCCTGGAGAATACGGTTAAAAGGCGAACTATGATGAGAATAATAATAATTGCATTTATAGAGCGCGTTTCACCCGAGGGTCACAAAGTGCTGCACAGAGCTGCGGGGAGAACGGCGCGTCAACGGCACCGGAGCGGGAGGTCGCTGACCCCAGGGAGCCATTGGGAGCGGGACGTGACCGCGAGTGTCACCGCTGAATGTCCCGCAGAGCGCAACTTGAACCCGAAGGCGGCCTGCCTCAAGCGGCGAGAAGAGGAGAAGGTGTCGGGCATGGGGGGCGGCAGCGGCGGGGAGCCCACGCACCCCGGCCTCAACGACCAGAACCCCCTGGGCCAGCTGTGAAGTCGCCACAGGTGAGCGCAGCGCCGCCGCGGGTCGTCGCGCCTCTTGCCCGGGACGGCGGAACTAACCGAGGATCTGTCGCCGGGCACGGTTGCATCGCAACCCCCATTCCTACCTTGAACGCTTTGGCCGCATTGTTAGCGATACGTCCTACCAGGCCGTGCTGACTTTACTGAGCCCCGGGTTTCAGCTTGTCCGCGGATAACAAGGGCGGGGGGGGGGGTGGCACGGCAGGGTGGCGCGGCAGGGTGGCGCGGCAGGGTGGCCCGCGCAAGACTGGGGCGTCGCAGACACTCGCCCGGCACCATTCAGAGCCTGGTTTTAAATCCGAGTCGCAGCCACCCAGCCTCGGTGACTGAAAAACCGCGCTGTCAGGGTGCAGCCAGTGAATGGTCTCAACACGATCACCAATTACTGCGTGAGAAATTGTATCCTAGTCTGGCTCATTCTGCCTCGAATCTAGAATGCTGGTGTGACTACACTGTCAGTTGTCTTCGCTATTGCAATAAATTGATTTATTTAGCCGATTTTTTCGACCAACGGGCAAATCTCTGCAACGCATTCACGTCTCCACAGTTCATCTCTCCTGTGTGCAGTGTGTCTTATTCTAAAGTTGCTTCCGAACGATGGTATTCGTCCGCTGAAGCTTTGAGCGGTACTCAAACTGAATTTCGGCAGAGCCGATCCAGCAATGGACATTGTCTGTTGCCATGGCAGGGGCCAGTATTTTATTGATACAACCGCTCTTGAATTCCCACACGGTGATGTAGATTCACCAAGTGGTGCGCATCTTATTGACTCCAAAGGAAAGACGGTGCTGATGGGATGAGTTGATCATGGCTAGGATCAGACCTCAGGATCGTA
>JAZEWT010000027.1:1624160-1635661 GCA_036362905.1 Mordacia mordax
AGAACGCTCGACACAGCCATACCGAACGAACAGCTCTTAAGAATTCTGATACCGTAAGCCATGAAAACCTACATCATTACATTCTGTGCTTGTTTTTTTGTGAAATCAGGGTTGTTACTGAAAAGTGCTCTGGGATGTTCTGCTGGAATAATGCAGCAAATCAAAGCACATGGGCGGCACGGTAGCCCAGTGGGAAGCGCTGTCTCCTCCTCACAGCAACACGGTCCCGGGTTCGAATCTCGGCTCGGGTACCTTTCTGTGGACTACAGCACAATGTGCTGTAGTGCACTGATGGATTTCATCAACAATCATATCCCATCACAATCAGGTGATTTCTCTACCCGGAGATTGTTATACAATCGCGGACTCCTTGAGTGTCAGATGATGAACCATAATTATTGCAATTCAAAATTACAATAATAATGTATTGTATGTATATGTACATGTATGATTTGTATGGCATAACGTTTTTCGTTAGTGTCAAGGTTAAGGCTGAGTGTCAGAGTTTATGGTCAGGGGTTATGGTTAGGAGTTAGTGTTGTAGTTTAAGAGATTTGGTAAGGCATTTGTCATTATTACTACAGTTGAACGTACCCAGTGAGCTCCAGATTAAAAAATATATAAATACATGGCCCGACGGCTCACATTCGTTCATAAGCTGTAGACTCAATCCTTTAAGCTCGCCCTTCGCTGTATCAAGCGTAATAAAGAAGATCGATCCGCGCGGACCGACCTCGTGCCGCCGTTCTTCCGACCCCGCGTCTCACCGTGCGAGCGCGGGGTGTCCCGTGATGTACTCGAGCCAGAGTGACAGCTCGCCCACGCGGCGCCGCACGCACGCCGGCTCGTATCGCGCCACGGCGGGCAACGTGCCGGGCAGGCGCGGCACCGCCACGGCCGGGAACTTCTCCCCGAGGCGTGCGCGCAGCCACACGAACTGCTTGTAGCGGCGCGACACCGTCGAGACGGCGGCGGCCGCGGCGGCGTGGCCCGAGGACGAGGTGAGCTCGTAGGCCAGGTAGCTCTTCATGCCGCCGAACTTGCTGCGTTTCGACGGCGCGTTCACGGCGCACGCGAAGCGGCCGGGGTCGTCGACCCACTCGGGGACTCCGCGCGCGTCGCAGATTACGACCCGACGAGATTTCGAGGGGCCCTCCTCCGCCGTCGTTTGGACAGGGCAAGGGCGAAATTCAGTTGCGAGACAAAGACAAAGGTCCCCCGTAAAGCCTTAAGAGACTGTCGGGTCAAGTGTCGTTAGCGAGCACCTGTTAAGGTCGACACGGTACACGAGGAGGTGTGTAACCAGCACCACGCTCGGCCGCCTTTGTCTCCCTAGTGGCAATGCTCACACACCGCACAAGGTACTCCTTTAAGGATGAGTCGACCTAGGGGAAGCCCAGGACCGATCCAGAAAATCGTCACTGGTGTTCGCCGTGAGCGGGATTCGAACTCGGGTCGCCGGGTTTGTAGCCCAGCACTGCGCTAACCGCTGCGCCACCGCTCCCCGCGATGAGACAGCGCACGCATTGTAAAGCAAGGAAACCTCCCCATGCATATTGCAACGGTGAACCATGTTTTTATATCTTCGATTTCATAGAGATACTTAACAGAGCACCAAGCAGCAAATCAGCAATTTTGTGTACACCACTAATTGTGAAACAATTGTGTAATTGTCTGAATGTCAAAATCGCTCAAACGAGTGGCCATCGGAGCCCTCGTCGATGGAGGGACGACCTTGCAAAATGCGAAAAAGGTGGCCGGGAGTCTGAAAATAACAAAACCGATATCTGAAAACAGCTACACCGACGAAGCAAATGGAAATCATAATGAAAAACAACCGACGACAAATAGCTGCGATGCAAACCGCCAGACCGTCGCTCTTCTCACCTCTGTCACTGTCGCTCCATCATTCCTGCCCTTCGCTGCCCCAGTCATCTCGTGCTCGGGTGTAAGCAGCGTATCGTCGTAATCGAGCGACTGCAGGAAGGCGTTCCCTAAGGTGCCCATGCTCATCACGCCGATCATCGCCGCATTCTCGTAATTTTTGCTTCCGCCACCGTCGTCGCTTGAGAAAGAGGAATCGCTGCCGAACGCTTTGCGGGTTTGTTGCTTCAGCGAAGGACGGTGCTGGTAGGACATGGCGTTGGGAGGGAGCAGCTCCGTACACTCGAACTTGGTCCTCGGAGGGAGCCGCCGAGATCGTACCGTTAACACAAATGCGAGCATCAGAACTGCCCAGACATCTCAACGAGAAATCTTATTCTCATCTCATTGTTAGAAACCGCTTGGTCCTGTACAGGGTCGCGGTGAGCCGGAGCCTATCCCGGCGGACACAGGGCGTAAGGCAGGGATATACCCAGGATGGGACGCCAGTCCATCACCGGGCAGTGAGGGCAATATAGTCTGCAAGCCAGTTAAACTATGCAGCAGCATGCTTTTTTGGACTGTGGGAGGAAGCCGGAGTACCCGGCGAAAACCATCACGGACACGGGGAGAACTCGCAAACTCCACACAGAAAGACAGCCGAGCCGAGATTCGAACCCGGGACCTTCTTGCTGTGAGGCGACAGCGCTACCCACTGGGCCACCGTGGTCGCCCAGCAGAAATCTTCCCTATTGATGTCTCGCCTCCCACATTGGAACCCCCAGGGCTCGACACGGCTATCCCAAAAGAACAGCTTTAGAAAGATAGTCCCCTAAGTCATATTTAAACAAAGTGTCTTAGGTCATTGACAATCTGCACGCGGTGACAGGACACAAGGACACAAATGTTAACGTTGTTCTTGACATGCCGTTCTCTCCACAGCCCTGTGCAGCGCTTTGTGATCCTCGGGTGAAAAGCGCTATGCAAGTGCACATATTATTATTATTAACATTGAGCCCTCAAACGTTCTAAATGTCAATTGATAGTTTCCCCATTCCTTGACATAACAACAATAGTGTTAATAAATAAAGTTAAGAATGGCCAGCGATTGCCTTGAGATTGACCAGCGGTGACGAGAGGATTACGAGGTCTGTGTTCCCTACGTAAACACACGTTGGAGGCATGCGCATTGGCAGAGTCGCAAACAATTTAACATTTTGGCCCACTGGTCAATGGATAGCATTATATGCATCTGGTTGAATCACATGCAGGAATGAGGAATATTCACACAGATTCCCAACGCATGCTTACCGTATTGTAAGGTCCATGATGAGGATGGTGGTGTTGCATTGACGAGTCTTCAGCACTCGCGAGCATGTCTCTCGCGGACCTCGGTTTGTTACATTTCACCTCACTATACAACATGCTCACGGAGTTATGATGGTCTGGTGCCTGGGTATGCTTCAGATCTTCATCGAAGGCGCTAAAAGCTTGTCCGGTGAGGTGGTCATGTGCTGTGTTGTGCCGAATATTCTGTGGGCTCCCGCCAGCATGCGAAGTCTTTGACATGCTGAAATGACAACAACGCGTGTGTGTGCGCTTGTGTTTAAACGCGGGGAACTGAAACACAGAGCGACCAACTGGTTTTAACTGAAAATTTCACGGATCGAAATTGAAAATACGAACAATGTTTTGGGCTCCCGACTCATCTCAGAAACCGCTTAGTTCTGTACAGGGTCGCAGTGAGCCGGAGCCTATCCCGGCAGACACGGCGCAAGGCAGGGATATACCCACGATGGGACGCCAGTCCATCATTTGGCACTGCGGACAAATTAATCTGCAAGCCAATTAACCTATGCAGCAGCATGTTTGTTGGACTGTGGGAGGAAACCAGAGTGCCCGGCGAAAACCCACGCGGACACGGGGAGAACATGCAAACTGCACACAGAAAGGCACCCGAGCCCAGATTCGAACCCGGGACCTTCTGGCTGTCAGGCGACAGCGCTACCCACTGGGCCACCGTGCCGCCCGGCTCTGGACTGAAAATCCACAAACAGGATGCTTTTTACCTGTTAGAAATGGTATTAAAAGTTCAGGCGCACAAATTTCACATTGTAGCCCTTCTGTTAATGAGCCCTCATCTAGTCGAGTATAACCCTAACCCTTCCATAATTACAGCGGTACATGCATCTGACGGACGTGACAATAAATACCAACGGAGAGACATCTGTGATTTCCAACTTATCCACAGACCAAGCCCTAACATGTCTCAGCTATGTCTCGGCACTGATCTATTGTTGCCAGTCGAACACATTTAAACAGCAGCATTGGCTGGTGATTGGTTGGGTCTGGATAAGGAACGTCACTAGACTGATAAGACACACGTGTGACTGGAAAATCACTTACCTGTGAGATGTCAGTCTAAGTTCAAAGTCTAGACAAGACAAAACAGGCGAGGTGGCCTCCTATCTCATAGACGAACGGTCTTGATGGGTTAATATTGAAAACATGGGTAGCTGATGATGTCATGATAACAACTGAGGGAGTACGCGTGCTTTGCTTAAAGATCCACTTGCGATGATCTCATTGATTTTGATACATTGATTGGCAATTGAGGCTATGCACGTTTAAAGAGTAATAATTTACTCATCTGTACGTCTCTATGAAGTCAGTTCGTATAATTTACTCATACACCGCTGAGTGTGTTAATAGGCATGATGAATGTGGTGCATACTCCGTCGAGGCTGCACGCAATTTTAAACTAATACATGTACGATGCTGCACGAAAAGAAGACTTACAAAGTGCGTAAAGCAAAAAGGAAGCTAAAATTGTAAATTTCAAATAAGGAAGTCGCATAAGCGTGGCTTTCAAGTGTAACGTTAACATTTCAGTAGAAGATTACTTGAAGAATAAATGACTCGTACAAGAGGAGCACACCTGAATATTGCTGAGTGAGAGCGCTTTGGCCGCCACGAGGTGAGTTGGAGGCGTCCCCCAGACACAATGTGTTGTTGGCAGATCGTCTTGTGTGTGTTAAAATACTCTGGCGGCAAACGTAGCTCTTCCAGGAAGCTCTGGTATTAAGCTCCGCGTTTGAGTCACGGCTGTGGTGTCATACACTCGCAACAGCAAAGCTGTTGCTTAACCCTGTGCCTCTAATGTGCACAAGGAAACGAGCTACAATCCGTTGTACATGCGATGGATGTATACTTGCGTTGGGGTAAGTGTTAGTGGGTTCGAGTTATAGCAAAGGAGTGGATATACTGCGGTGTAGTAGAGAGGCACGCTGGGTAGGTGTGTAAGCAAGTGAGAGGATGTTGGTAGATAGATCAATGAGTGATTCGGTGGTGGGTAGGTAGGAATTGTAGTTGTAGGTGTGGATGCTAAGCTATTTTCTTTGCTTATTTAACATCCAGACAGTGATAACTTGTGCAACCGCTTGACTAAATGTTGATTGTGATATCAAGAAGTGATTTTGTGGACTTTCCGTTGGTGGGTCACATGTGACTCACATTGTTTTGTGGACAGCAGGGTGGCGCAGTGGTAACATCTGTGCCTCACAGAAACAACGGTTCTTGCCCGAGAGGTTCCAACTCCGCCTTGGACACCTTTCTGTGCGGAGTTTGTGCATTCTCCCCCCGTTCTGCGTGGGTTTCCTCCGGGCTCTCCGGTTTCCTCCCACAGCTTAAAAAAAAAAAATCATTAATGAATTAACCGATGACATCCTAATATATAGGAAGCAGTGTGTGGCAATGTGGCGCCGGCAAACCGCCTGGCTGCCGCCTCCTCCTCTCTGTGCTCTCTGTCGAATGAATACCTTCGACAGTGAATGAATATGTGCGCGTTCTAAATGTACATTATTTATTATTATTATTATTGTTGACATTTGAAAATCCAATCAAGTATATTTTTTCACGACTCGATGTATGAGAATTGCTCTGCAGAGCTGTTCTTTTGAAATTGCTTTAATCATGCATTTCTCCTCTCTACTTCTCGATGTCTCACTACCCACGTCGGAGGCATCGTCAGGTTAATGATGACCAGAGGAGGAACGCTCGACACGGCTGTCCCCAAGGAACCGCTCTTGAGAGCAGTTCTCATTTTAAAAACATTGAGGATATGCGATCGTTATTTGAAAGCTTTCGTAACTAATATTATCGATAAAATCCATTTTTCTGAGACAGGTCACCAGAAAAATGGATTTCATCGATAAATAATTATGTTTTATAACTATATTCTCTCGGCTCCGGTGCCTTTCTGTGTGGAGTTTGCATGCTCTCCCCGTGTCCGCGTGGGTTTTCGCCGGGTACTCCGGTTTCCTCCCACAGTCCAAAAGCATGCTCCTGGATAGGTTGATTGGCTCGCAGACTAAAATTGTCCCGCAATGCCCGGCGATGGACCGGCGTCCCGTCGTCGGGTGTATTCCTGCCTTACGCCCTATGTTTCTGGGATAGGCTCCGGCTTCACCGTGACCCTATATAGGATTAAGCGGTTTCAGATAATGAGATGAGATGAGAACTATATTTTATAATTTGAAAATATACTTATATTTTATAATTATATTTTATAATTAGAAAATACTGTGGGTTCGCTCTCCCACACACCGGTGTGCTGATATAGTGAAGGAATTGGCCACGTTCTGTTCACGTGACAAACCTTACTAATTGGCCGTGTCGGGTGGTAGAGGGTTAAACGACACGATTTTTTAGGTGACCTGACCCAGACAAATGGATTTCATTGCTGATATGCTGTCTTGATTTCAATGATTTCGTGTTTTCGTGCGTAAACATTTCCCAAACTATCATCTACTAGAAACGTTTTACTGTACCGCACTTAAACAGCACGTGTCATTGTGGTTGCTCAACGCATGAAAAGTTTAGCAACCATTGTTCACTGCGGTTCTTGTAAAAGTGGAAGTGGAGCAGTAGAAATACACGCACACTGATGTTTTTCCCTCAAACATCTCCGAGCTGTCGCACCATAAACATTTACACCACTTGAAATATAACTCAACCAAGCACGCTGCGTTTTCGTATGCAACATGTGGTTTTCTCATCTTGTCCCATTGTCAGAAACCGCTTAGTCCTGTACAGGGTCGCGGTGAGCCGGAGCCTATCCCCGCAGACACAGGGTGCAAGGCAGGGATATACCTACGATGGGACGCCAGTCTATCACTGGGCACTGCGGGCAATTTAGTCTGCAAGCCAATTAACCTATGCGGCAGCATGTTTTATGGACTGTGGGAGGAAACCGGAGTGCACGGCGAAAACCCACACGGACACGGGGAGAGAACTCGCAAACTCTACATAGAAAAGCACCCGAGCCGAGATTCGAACCCGGGACCGTCTTGCTGTGAGGAGGCAACAGCGCTAACCACTGGGCCACCGTGCCGCCCTACATGTGGTTTTGGTTGCAAATAAAATACACGCACAAGTAGTACATTGTAACGATGTGGCTTTTCACGGCTCGATGCATGATGATTGCTTCGAAACGCTGCTCTCTCGGCACAGCCGCGTCGATCGCTCCCTCTCTCTCCACCTCGCGACGTTTCGCCCTCACACGTTCGAGGCATCAATGAGAGCATGGCAGAGGAAATGGACAATGAGACGCGGCTTGAGTCGACAAAAAGCACACACTTTCAGTGAAAAAGAGGGACAAAATGCTGAATTGCCATTCCAAGAAACCAACCAGGCGGCAGTGTGATTAAAAAACACGCAACAACGCAGGGCGATCGTAGACGTGGATTGTGCGCTTCATGCCCAGTGCGTTTGAACTTTTCAGTGCTTCTGCTGTCAGAAGGAACGACGCCTCTGCACGACACCAGCGGCGGCGCAGGAATGAATGCGTTGGCCGCGATGGGACAAAGGCCCTCGGGATAGCGGCTCTGCCGGGGACGACGCATCTCGACCGGCACATTTGTTGCAGAAAACCGGGCAATTATTTCACGAGCGTGGCTTGTGTTTATTTGAACGGTTAATCCCTCGTAAGCAGCGTAAGTTTTAACGAAAGTGTTATTAGTATTGTATGGAACACCGAGAGGTAATTTAGTCACCAGGCCAATTAACGTAGGCAAGCGCGTCTGTCAGTTTGTAGTTAATCTGGTAGGAGAAGTGAAGCTCTCTTAACAGTTGTCCAGCCGAGAGCGGTAAGCAAGTTACAACATCTCAGGACACCGGGGAAATTTTAGTCAGGACAATTAACATAGGCAGTCTTTGGAAGGTGGGAGAAAACCAGAGTACCCAGCGAAAACCCATGCGGACACGAGGAGTGAAACCCCGCAAACTCCACACAGAAAGACGCCTGAGCCGGGAATCGAACCCGGGTGAATCTGTGAGATGCGGCCGGGTTACCCCCTACGCCACCGTTCCATCCTCGGAACATGTGGTGCCAAGCCCCGCGCCGTGCCAATCTAGGTGCACCCGGACACCCGCACCCAGCTATCGGGCCGTGAGGGGGGGGGGGTGTCGCGATGTCATGGCGTGAGTGGGATGTTGTGCGGTGCCAGGCTGGGTGCACCTTGACACGCCCAGGGTTTGAGCCGAGAGAGAGAGAGGGAGCTGCGTTGGGTCGAGCGTAATATAAGGGTCGACCCGAGGGGGGATCATAAGGAAGTTCAAGGAACTTAAGGAAACTCGTGTGCGGTAAACAGGAAGGACGGGCGGAAGGATGTCGGATGCCACGTACGAACGAGGGGGGTGGTAGATGAAAGGCGGATTGAGGGGGGAGCCAGGAAGAGTCGGTGATGGGATATCGGCTTGCTGACGACGGGCGACCATGTAGAGAACAACGGGGCTGTTTGGACGCCAGCGTGCGGCTGGGCGCCGACGCACTGGCGTGTTGGAGAGAGAGCTGGAGAGAGTGTTGGATAGAGAATTGGAGAGAGTTCGGTTGGTGCGCGCAGCGCGGAGTAGTGCTGAGCGAGTTGTTAAGTAAAGTTCTGCAAAGTGAGAAGTTTCCCGTCTTCCTCACCGGCACGTCTCGAGATCAACTGGATTGACAGCGAGCAGTCTGGTGGTGTTGGAGACCAACCCGGAGTGCTGCCTGACACATCCATCTTTTCCTAATTGCAACATGTTGCTGACTATCTTTATATTTGCGCTATGGGTACCTTTTTGCCAGTAAGAGTTGTAAATAAGAAGAGGCTTTTCCCATTTTTCTGGCAATAATAGTGTTACGTTAATAACACCAAATAGACACTTTTCATAAAGTGTCAAGTTTGCAAAAAGCACACACGTTGGTGGTAAATACTCATCAAAGCATGTCGTTTGCAGTATTTAACACCAACGTGTGTGGGTTCTGCAAACTTGACACTTTATGAAAAGTGTCTATTTGATATTTTTAAGACCTGAACACTGTTATTGCCAGAGAAATGGGTAAAAGCCTCGTCTATTGTACGATCTTTGTGTTTCTCACGTGACAGAAACGTGAGGGCGGAAACGTTTGCTTTGAAGGTAACGGAGATTAAAATGTCATCGACACGCCTGTACTAGACTGTACCGTATAAAGGTTCAAAGTGGAATGCTCTGAAATAATGTAAAACATAGAGGTGCGTGTGATGTGTTTTCTGTTGGTTAAGCATTAAAACTGGAGCAACGCTAACATTTTGAAACTTCAACACAAGCTGGTGGTTGAGTTGACCATTCAACCACAGCTTTGTTCCGTTGTATTTTCCTTTTCAAATAATAATAATAATAATAGATTATTTTAACTACGTATTATGGAAAATAACGCAAGTGTGTCTTGCGTGTTGGCCCTGAAACATCCTACATTTCATTCCTTTTTCAATGCCATTTTCATATTAATTAGTCATAACTGTTTTCGATAATATGCTTTTGTTTGAAATACGTCCGCTGCGCCTTCCTGTAAGCAGTAAAATAAAACATTGTAAGCATCAGCCATCTTAAAAAATGTTTATCTTCTCGTTCACACCGTGTAGCTCAGATCGATTCATTGAGCACATCACCAGTGCATTGTCCCATCAATGTTGTGTTTCAATAGCTCATGACTTCGCCTTATGCTACCTCGTGGACACTAGGGGGCAGTGCAGCCAAGCCTATTGCTTCATTCTCGTCTCATGTCATTGTCAGAAACCGCTTAGTCCTGTACAGGGTCGCGGTGAGCCGGAGCCTATCCCGGTAGACAGAGGGCCTAAGGCAGGGATATACTGACGATGGGACGCCAGTCCATCACCGGGCACTGCGGGCAATTTAGTCTGCGAGCCAATTAACCTATGCAGCAGCATGTTTTTGTGCACTGTGGGAGGAAACCGGAGTGCCCGGTGAAACCCCACGCGGACACGGGGAGAGAACATGCAAACTCCACACAGAAAGGCACCCGAACCGAGATTCGAACCCGTCACCTTCTTGCTGTGAGGCGACAGCGCTACCCACTGAGCCACCGTGCCGTCCGATAAATAGTTTAACATCTTAAATAAACCATAACACTATGATAACAATGTGGTGATCAACAGTGTTGTGGGTATGTTTCTACGTAGTCGCTATACAGGCGAAAGGCTGGGTTGATCGTAATGAGAGTGGATGGATGGCAGTCGGGGAATGTTTCTCAGACACGATCATGGGCTCGTTAGCACAACGATGGGAGAATGGCCGGGTTTGTGAGCGTTTGCCTCTTCACGTCCAATCATCCACAACTCCCCAGGCCCTTGTGCTCTCACCCCGACTCCCACCACCACCGCCACCAGAAGCCAGCCCGCACCCGCCTCTATCAGTGCTCAGAGCGGGGAGGGGTGGAGAGGGCATCACGATTTGGCTTTGTGCTGAGCCACACGTGATGATCCCATGATCTAAAACCGCGGACAACCACGCGGATCAGCGCCTCCACCCTCGTACCAACACGTATCCCATTCTGCATTATGGACTGATTGTCAAGCGTTGTTCCTGAGCACATGTTAACGCTAACGTGTTTCGAATTGGTTTTGCAAATAGTACTGTACTGTGTAACGATGTAGGTTTTCACGGCTCGATGCATGACGATTGCTTCGAAAAGCTGCTCTCTCGGGACAAGCACAGTACTGTACTGTGCTTATCCTGTCCACTCTCTGTCTCTGACAGTGATGCTGACAAACTGCACAAGTTAATAATAATAATAATCGCATTTATAGAGCGCTTTTTTACCCGAGGGTCACAAAGCGCTGGCAAAGTTGTTCTTTCGCGGTTTGTTTGCTGGTATTTTTGTACATCGATGTTTGTTATTGCAACAGACAATTCTCGGTGGGCTCGCAAGCTCTGGATGCGGGATTCCTACGCTACGGCAAACGTTTGAACCGATCAACTGGGCAACATGAAATGTACATGGAAGGGAACACGAACTGCTCTCCATCGCGACGTTTCGCTTCCCACGTAGGAGGCAGAGAGCAGGAACACCCGACACGGTTATCCCGACATGACATCTATGGCCTTCATTGTATGGAAAATAGTTGTTCATTAAAGCGATAAACTCCCAACTCATCCGCGCGTCTGGGAGACTTGTCTCGTTGGCACGCATAGCTGCACAGTTGCCTAAAGTCTGACCACCACTGTACCCCCCTAGCTCAGTCAACACACGTCGTGAATGGCAAGCGCAGACTTTGTTCTCACCATTAACAATCTACGGCCCAATTACCCCTTGTTTGTTTTTA
>JAZEWT010000027.1:1658996-1675631 GCA_036362905.1 Mordacia mordax
CACTTGGGAGACAAAGGCAGCCAGGCGTGGAACTAGCCACCCACCCTCGTGCCATGCAGACCTGTACAGGTGCTCGCTAACAAGACTTTACCCCAGTTAAGGTTATACCGGGGACCTGTATTTATGAATGCTGTCACGGGCGGCAGTGGCCCAGTGGGTAGCGCTATTGCCTCAGCAAGAAGCCTCAGATTCAAATTTCGGCTTGGGTGCCTGTGTGCAGTTTGCATCTTCTACGTGTCCCCGGGCACTCGGTTTTCCTCCCAATCCAAAAAACATGCTGCTGCATAGGTTAATGGGCTTGAGACTAAATTGCCCTCAGTGCCCGGTGATGGACTGGCGTTCCATCGTGGGTACATTCCTGCCTTGCACCGTCTGCCAGGATAGGCTCCGGCTCACCGCAAACCTGTACAGGACTAAAGCGGTTTCTGACAGTAAGATGTTAATGGTCACGTTGCTCATAAAGTAGAAGTGTGGTAGTTTAATGTAGTCCACATTACCTCTGCAGTCACAGCAATGGTTACATGGCAAAACATACACGTATTTGATTCGGATCACAACGCCGCTTGAGGAGCAAGTTGTCGGTCTAGTGACAAGCAAAGCTGTATTGCTTTGAATGCACGGTTGTGAAGGGAGTGGTGGAAAGTTGTGCCACATATGCCAAGCAAGGCATGTAGAGTAGAACTCTTTATAGAGATATAAACAAACTCACTACCAGTTGTCAGATTTCCACGATACAGTGAATTCCTTTATATGGCAATGCAATTGTGATAATCATGTTTGAATGAATATTTTATAATGGCAAATTCATTTTTAATATGGAATAAGTATCTTAAAAAGCATGATGCTCCAGGTGCAAAACGACTCTTCCAAGCTGCATTTATAAATAAAAACAGTCAAGACAGTAAAAAGATTTTCCACTTTCATTGAAACAGGCAATACACACTAAATATAAACCAGATCTGTATGCAACTAGTAAAATTTATTTCTATTACAATTGCACAGTTCTTTTGAATTTACCGCAAAAAAGAGGGGGTAGTACAAGGGAGGAAAGTCTTGCAGTTCCTTTCCCAGAGTGTAGAGGAATGTCATTTCAAAAAATAGATCCGGCAGACCCTCTGCCGTCATAAACCATTCAGAGAAAGTGATTGTCGCAAGTTGAGAAAACTGAGGAACACCCAAGACAAGACAGCTTTGGTGTTGGGGTGAAGCGCTGTGAGGTTCAGCGGCGGTACGGGTGAAAAGGGTGGCTCTGCCCTCGTCCGTAGCCACCGGCTACCATGCCCTGCGCCTGCTGGTTGGGATCCGAGAAGCCCTGTGCCTGACTGTAACTGTTCGGCTCCTGTCCGTAGCCTAAACATCCACACACAAAACAGAATGTTCAGTAGTTTAAGTAGAGGCAGCAGAAACGAACAGAACACATGTTTAATGTTTCAAATGAATGTAGAAGAGCAGATGAACCAGCTTCACAAAGTGAACAAAGTGAAGCTTAACACACCTGCTATTCACTTTTTTATGCCACCAATGTGAACACAGGCCTGATACAAATCACCCTGTTGCCTAATGGTGGGAGGGTTCCTTTATTTGTATCTACCAAAAACAAGTAACATTTTGCGTGTCTACCATAAGGTCACAGTAAAATAAACTTTTAACCTACGTTCTATTACTTTTCTTAATCTATAACCATTAAGATGAAGCTTTGTTTCTATGTAAATGTTGCATAGCGAATGGAATTTCTTTTCAAATTATGACTGCTTTCGGAATGTTGGAAAGCGTAGCAAGTGTCAACAGATTAGTCCCCTTTACTCATTATGAAACGCGACCAGAAAAAAATGTCATTGCAAAGTCCTCGTACTACAATTAAGAACAAGCTCGAAAGGAATGCCTAAAAAATTTTTTAAATCCACAGGCTTAACATTCGGGTTTAGCCAGTATGTTTTTTTTTACCAACGGGAATAATTTTTGAATTTTACCTGTGGGTCCAAAGTTCTGCTCACTCTGGCTATAAGCTTGGGTGGGACGTGTTGGCCCATAGCCTGAAGGGTCTTGTGGATAGTTACCCATACCTGGCCAAACACACAACATGTACCACAATCACTTCTGACAGCTACAATTCCGAATTAAAGAGTGCATGTACAAGAAACGCCTCGCCATCCGCATCTTTCCTGTTTGCCGAACCAGTACGCCAGTTTGACTTTGCTCACATATTTGGCAAACCGGTGTTGAGAGGATGCAACCGCCACGTTTGGGGTGTGGTGGGTCCTCCTGCATGTGTCCGAGACGCACAATATTTATAGAGCACTTTTCACCATAGGTTCACAAAGCGCTGCGGAGCTCCGGATGCCGCCGTGCAGGAAACAGAATGCGCGTCAAAGGCAGCGCATGCAACTGATAACAGTTAAGCGCAATCATTTGTCTCCAACCTAGCACTATCGCAGCGGCGTTCGTCATATACAAGACATCCGGCAAAGGGGTTTCCAGCTTGTGTGAACTGACTGTACTCCGATATTATGGATCTTTGGTATCTGTCAAGTCAATTTTTCATTGCAGGTAAAGCATTACAATTACGTGTATAGGATATGTATACAATGTAATTCTTGCTCTAATACTATGACTTGTGTTGAAGTGTACTCCTGTGGCTGCTTTGTAAGTGGGTGCTTCACAACCCAAACACCATAAGCCCCAGAATATAATATTTGCCCTGTCTGACGCCTCATTTATTACCAAATAAATAAATGGGTAACACAAGGGCTTAGCAAAATAAAATTGTAGTAATAGAAGACATAAAAACATAACTGGGAATTCCCCCCCACCTTCGAAAAAATATACTAAATGTAGTTAAATGCTGCAGTATAACGTATCGGCAAATTAGTTTGAAATTGTAAATTCACAACAGCACATCCTGATACGTGGTGAACACAAAGTTAGTGTCCGTTCAACATCATTTTCAAAAGTCACGTATAAGAATGGGTTGCCTCTTTTTCCAAATTATTGGCACTGCTGACAATCTCAACCACAAGTGTTTTGGGATTGTGGCACTTAACTCACCAAACTGGCTGAAGGTGGGGTAGTCGCTAGAGGGCTTTACAATATCTGTATTGGGATTTTGACTCTGGGGGGCAGGGAAGCCCAGCTGACCATGCTGTGGGCCGGCAGCTTGGGGTGGAACAGCTGGAGGCCCAAACTGATCTGGCTGGGCAGGCTGTGGGTAGCCGGGGAAGCCAGCTGGAAGACCTGCAAATGACACAAACACGACAAGGCATAGCAAGTAATAATAGTAGCACATCTTCTTCGAAGGTAATTTGTACACATGCCCCACCAACAAGCCATGAAGGTGTAGAGATGATGCACGAACAATTGGCTCAATTACAAATGAGGGCACAGCAGCCCAGGTTTGGCGTGGGTGCCTGAAGATGCTGACTATCAGCAAAACGTCGTTATGTCTTTTTAAAATACTGCGGGTTTGCTCTCCCACACACCGGTGTGCTGAGATAATAAAGAAATCAGAGTGTTTCTGTTCAAGTGACAACCCCTCGCTTATTGGCCGGGTCGGGTGGTAGACAGATAAACGACACTTTTATAACTTTTTTTGCGTGATCTGACCCAAAAATGCATTTCATTGATATTAGTCATGAAATCCTTCGAATTAAAGTAGAATAGAGTTTACCATAATCGGAGATTTTTTTTATAGATATAAAAGAACCAGCGATGAGAGGCTTTTTGGTCATCTGGACATGAGGCCTATACAAATTTTATGAAAAGGGACAAGGTAATAAATTACATCACTTCTCATACTAAATCTGGAATGTCAGAGATGTGTTCTGCATTCAGAAATTTCAACACAGAAAGTGACCACAGAATGGCAGAACACCTATCACTCAACATTTAAATTAGAATATAAAGCTAAGTACAGAAAAGCACCACACAAACGCAGTTTCTGCAACTAAATAATTTGGCAGATTAAGCAAGATTCAGTAGAAAAGATGCAATTGTGAATATGCTCGTAGAAATTATTAAGTGCCTGCAAATTGCACAACTAAGTCTGTTCTAGATATGAAGATTTTACAAGCAAATGGTTTAAAGGAATTACTGTTCTTGCTGAAATCAAGAGTTCAAAACAAAGTGTTGAACTATAAATAAATTCCATTGCAAGGTTTACTGTTTGCCTTTTTTGACACTCCATTCATTACAGGTCAAATGAACAGGCAACACAAAGGCAAATAGATCATAACTACATCAATACATCATGGGATATCATTGTGTAATTGACAGCGTACAATTACAAAAAAATATTGCCATGTGCACCATGAACGCCAGTTACTTCCAAAGGTAATTACTGTGTTCTGCAGATATTAAAAGATGCTCCACAAAATCATAGCCCAAACCTGCACACCTATTTATACATATATACATCTAATTCCATACAAGCCTGCCACATTATAAGACACACTGGCCACCCAATGTATGCTTTGAAAAACATAGTGCGACTTATGACTGAGAATACATTACACCAACTTAAAGATATTGAGAAACCACCGTTTGGGTGTTGGAAACCAACAATTGGTATAGTTAAAACATGCATTCTTGTGACACGCTGCACAGCGGCCGAACATAGCATGAAGAGATGAAACGGCTATACGCCAGACCCAACACCTCAACTTGCGTGCAGGATCGAATGAGTGACGTTCACGGCATGAGTGACAATCGCAGCGGCGACAGCTGCGATAACGCGAATGACTGCCGGCGAGCCGCGGTGTGAATTCACGAGGGCTCCAAGTGGTGGACGCACCGTACTGTGGCGGTTGCGAGTATGCCCCCTGCCCAAAGGCCTGCGATGGGGGTGGGGGGTTGTAGCTGGCTGGGGCTGGGGGAGGGGCAGCGTATAGATTAAAGGGGGCAGGCGCTCCTCGTCCGGCAGGAAATCCACCTGTAACAGCAATCGGAAAGGGCCACATGCATTAGGCCAAAATTAAGAGCAGCACTTACAGAAATTAACACTTAGGTTCGTATTCTTGGCCACGGCTCAGCTCTGGCTCAAGTGAGTAGACTCAAAGCAATGCGTAGCTTGAGCCGGCTCTTTAGCATTGTTCTAGCCATGCTCAATAATATTACAATTTATAACGATGTGAAAAAAAACCCTAACAGGCGACAAACATTTGCCATACACTGTGTCCTATACATCATGACCTTATCGGCCAAATAATGACTGTTTGTTTCAGTTATGGGAGGTAACCCATGCACAACAGGGGCAGAACACAAACTCCAGATAGCAAGATGACTGAGGCAGGAATCGAAATGCATTGGGCAGGACCTTCTTTCTGAGGCACAGATGTTAGGACTCTGGTCCTCTGCAACCTCAGGATACCCACGGACTCAGCCTGACGTTACACTATAGCTGCAGTGCTCAGGCCTGCGTTCAGTTACATTAACAAGGCGATCAAGAGCTGAGCCGACTAAGCCTATGGCTTTTAATTCAGAGCTATCACTTTGCACTCTGAAATTAGCAAACATTGTTAACATACAGATTACTTCATAATCAATGACTCAGAATTCAAAGGCGGTTCAGATGCATGGTAAGGCAACTGCTTAAACATGTGCCTGGCATTAAACAAGGAATCTACCGTGGCCATCAATGCACTCACCCATAGGTTGGGCAGATGTCATCCACATCCCTTTGCACACAAACAAAAGTTAACAATTAGCTTAATGGAATTTAAAAGGAGATTACTGGGTGATGAAATTCATAACATGTAATATTTGCGACTATCGTTGGAGGACAATCGATTTAAAAACGATCACCCCTTTCCACAATGTCAAAATTATTGGAAGAAAATACAGAAAGATGTGCCCCGCAATATCGACTTAACTTTTTTTTACGCAAAACATCTAACATCATTTACCTGCGCAATAACGCAGCCATCTACACAGTTTAAATGAGTGTCCCGTGTAGACGGATATGGTGCGTGTGTGTGTGGGGGGGGTACGTGGGGAGAACACGTTACCTGGTGCAGCATAGCCGCCAGGCTGCTGCCAGGGAGCGGAGGGGGGCTGCCCACCCCAGCCATTAGCTGCCGGAGGCATATTCCTGCCCCCACTCCACTGACCACCCTGCTGGCCAGATCCTTGTGGTTTACCATCCCTAGGCTCGGCACGCTTCACCTCCACCTACACCAACACCAGAAGCTTAGTTAGCTAACTTGGCGAGCCACTAAACCTGCAATTACCTTATCAACTTTTACAAAGGTATTCTACAATATATAACTTATTACTAATCGTAATTAAAACTTACCCTTCAGTAAAGCATTAAAATTACAAAGCACGTGAAGGGGAGGCTTAATCTAACATGCTTATAAAATATTTTTTAAAAACCCCAGCAGATATATATTGCACTATGTTGTTTAAAAGAAAGCTTATTTTACAGGTTTGCATGGATAAAAGCAAACCTGATTATCAAAGCAACTTTTAAAGATGTTTATTTTCCAAACTTGTCAAAATATTTTGCATAATCAAATTTGCTATGAATCACACAATTATGCAAGTTTACGAACAGTTATAAACTTGTATTAATTTTGCATCTATTGTGACACTTGTCACAGAAATTAAAGCTTCATTTCTTTTAAACAACAAAATACAGCAGAATCTTATACCTGAAACCAACATGTAAAATAATCAACATACAACAAATGACAATGTGAAATAATGTAAAAACAGGTCCTTCAGCAAACACCAACACCAATTACTAAGTAATAACTATGCAAATATCTTATCTTATATACCTTCAAAAGTCAACCTAAACCTTTGCTTCAATAACGTAAACGGTTGATTATCTACGCTATTGGTTAATTTTTTTACACCTGAAATCTATGAGATATATGGATTTTTATATGCAATGCCATTTAAAGGTTAAGAATCAATTCGAAAGCATATCACATTGTAAAGAGTTTACTGGAGTAGTCTGCCACGCAAAAGACCCTAGCTGTACCACTTTTAATGGTTACATTGTGGTCTCCATGTAGATCAGTGCGCATCCCATTGGGGATCCACGCAATGCATTCGTCGTTCCTAAATCAGAAATAATTCCCCAGTTGTCATAGGTTTAAACTCGCATCAAATTAAGTGGGAGTGCAGAGAAATTTAGAGATTTGAAAACGACTAAACCCTGTTCGAGAATGGTTAATGCGAATAACCTAATGCGAGAGAAGCGCACACACTCTCAAGTGTTTAAAAACGCACAGCCCACAGCTTGCATGCAGGCATGAGACAAGCGGCCAAGAGCACTGCATGCAGGAGATATCACGAATGAATTTACAGTATTAAAATAATTATCCATATTCATATAGAATCTGTAAGTCGACCTTTGGCCGTGAGAATTTCTCAGGGTTCCGAAATGGCACCGCTCACCCAGGTGCACCAAGTAATAAAATAACAGCATTTACTATAGGCGTTGAGCTTTGACACCTGTGCACTGACATTTTACATGGTATTTAATATCAGTAGGATTATAAGCACGTCCGGGATGTAAATAAGTTCTCGTCTTCAGGTTGATTAAGGCACGCCAGCCACTAGGCTATATGGGGTGATGCCATAAAACAAGCTTAAGGGGGCAGATGTAATTATTGCATGTCCAATATAGTGCTATGGCAAGGGGCTATTGCGTTGGATATGGGACTGAACTAGCTGCCTAATCAGTGTTGTGCCAAGTATGTCGTCCTACTTTTTTTTTATTTTGCTGAAGGATCTGAAATACTGGGACTCAACATTCATGTCCTTCATAGCATGTTACAAGCTTCGGGCATGATGCCTTAACTTTACATTATATACTAAGGTTCACAGAAAAACTGAGAGAAAAAAAATCTATGAAAGACAAAAAGGCCAAGCCCCAGCAAAACTTAAGTAAAAATAAAACTACTACTACACACTTTTTTGCCCATGATGTCGTGAAAATGCAAGTTGACAGCCTGGTCCACAGATTGCTCGTCTTCGAAAGAAATAAATCCAAAACCTATCCCACGGTGTAGATTGTTTCAAGGAAGCAGGGTGAAGTAACACAAGACAGGATGATGCACAGCATTAGGGGAGGTATAGCCTCTTCACGCTCACGGGCTCACCACGGCATGCTTGGCATTCAGTGGCGCAGCAGACACTTAGCTTTATCCTTATGATACGGGGGTTAGAAATACCATCAGAAAGCACTCTCCATGCCAACTCAGCACAGGCAGCAGGGAGAGGCTCCAGATGCCTGCTGCAAACAAGTACAGGCTCAGGACAGGCTTTTTCAAGGCCCATCCTTGTGATCAAATTTGAAAGCGATGGCTGATGTGCAGCTATAAATGCCACAAGCTGTGCTTTTCCCAAAATTGTGTGCGTAAAGTTTGTTGACTTCTGAAGCATAAATACAGTATACCGACAGCAGCACTGCAGTCTCCAGTTTGTGGCATTCCTGGAAATCAGCATCTCTACGGCAAAATGGCCAACATCCAAAAACCAGAAAAAGCCGCCACGTAACAGCCTGTACTCATCAGCAACACCAGTAAGGTAACAGCCACAATGACACCTACAAGGGAATGGCTAAAGAAAAATAATTAACACACATCAATACAAAATCATAAACATTGAGCAAACTATTAACTATGAATTAAAACTTATACAGCTTATAAACTATAGCAACATTAAAATATTACTTGTAATATACGTTTAGAGCTAGTTACAGTGGAATCTGTTTAAATGTGGTGGTTGACATTGCCACCAACTTATGGAAAAGGTTATCAATAACAAAAGTTTATACTTTAAAACAGTGCTTCTCAACCAGCATACTAGAGCACGCCAAGTCCAATGTGTACCAGAAAATTGTCAGCATTAAGGAAATAATTTATTTTTAAAAACCAAATCACCAAGAGAACCCCCCCCTCAACTATATGTACCAGCAAGCTGAGGGAAGGACGTGGGAGCATAGTTGATGGCATGGGGTTCTTTTTGTTTGTGATAATTTTTTTGTAGGCCCAATTTTTGGCTCTGTGCCGCCAATATCAAGCAAGCTTGACAGGGTGCCAGCGAATCAAAAAGTCGAAGTACTGCTTTAAAGTAGTCTTGATACTAACAATCACGTATAAAACACTAATCAGACCCCACTGTGCATGGAAAGTCACATTTTATCAAAAGGCTTACACACGAGACCTCAATATATTAAGGAAAAGGACATTTTTTCAAATGAATTTGACAGCATAATTGTAACTGTCAGGATTAAGTTTAGAATTCATATTCCATCATATATACACCATTGTGGACCAATACCGTGAAATTCCCAAAAGCCTTACTGTGTTGTCTTTCACTGTCAACTTCACCAACATGTAAAATGGTCGAGATTAATCACAGACCAATTTGCCTATGGCATAAAATTTAAAACTTGAACTAAAATGGCAGCAAGCCGTTGGGGACATACCCGGAAATCAACATTCTTTCTTAAGGGCCATGTGTATCTGAATACACAGTGCGTACAAACAGCCATATACGCTACATTTTGTAGTAGAACGTAATTTTATGCTTCTCCAAACGTGCACCTGTTATGAAGACGCCAACTCAAAATAGTTTCTGCGTCCCCTGTTCACGTGAAACCATCGCAAGCCTCTGTGCAGCGCTATGAAAAGCGCTGTATAAATGCAATTATTATGTATACACACAGGTGGCTCTATATACATGCATGCCAATGAGAACTGACAGTGCCTAAATCAACGCCAAAGAGACAGGCAGCCAGGTTGTGTGGTTCATGAAACATCACATTGGCTGGTTTAAATTTAAAAAAAACAAGCACTTTTTTGGTGTGTGCACATTTGTGTAATTGTTTGGAAGATTCAAGTTTTAAAAGTATATGCTGTTTGCTGTGACGAGTTAAAAATGGACATTTCAATTAAAATTATCTACAATGAAGAGGCAGGTTTGTGGAATTGATGTTCTGGCCAGTACGAAAGCATCAAGCACGAGGTGCTTGAGACTGCACACTAGCCTTAATATGAAAGTTGCACTAACTTAAATTGATGTTAAACAACACTGGACATACATTGCGGAGAGTCGAAAAGGTAAATGTCACGGTATTGATGACAATAACATTATTATAATGTATATACAAAAAAAACTCCTTAAATCTTTAATCACTTGAAGATCTTTCATTGTTTGTAAAAAGTAAAAATGTCCCATTCCCGAGGCAGCTCAACATAACCCATAACACTGAACCACATAGAGCACACAAAAAATTATTATATTTCATTGAACAAACATTTGTGCAAGTGAGAACCATAAAGACAAAATGTGTAGTGACAAAAAATTGGTCATACTGCATAATCCCCACAAAACCCAGTTGTCTACACTAAGGAAACCATTACCCCCCTCCACCTCCTAATTACTACTTTTAAGGAGGCTCTAATAAATAATGTAAACATCAACTCCGTACTACATTTTACTTGGGAAACGTTGATGTATGGATTATGTGAGCAACCCACTGCCAATAATAATGATATCTAATTTATAAAACTATACGATTTGCAATGCAGATGACAAGTTAACACATTTTGGGGTATATATGCAATGGCTCATTTATTACCACCAATAAACTTACACATTATAATTTAAATAAATCAAATGCACATCTTGTCATATGCATTGCTGACCTAACAGTCTGCGATGCGCAACAAAGCTCTTACCTCTCGGCCTCTGTTTCTGTTGATCATAGATCATTACTACTTCTGTAACCTGCAAAACATTGCGCAAGGACCGTCAACGATAACGTACCAACACGTGGAAAATTAGATTTTTACAAGGACATTGACCAGCCGAGTGGTCCAGTGGTAATATCTGCGCCTCACAGAAAGAACGGTTCTTGCCCAAGCAGGTTCGAACCCCGCCTTGGGCACCTTTCTGTGTGGAGTTTGTGTATTCGCCCCCTATTCTGCGTGGGTTTCCTCCGGGCTCTCCGGTTTCCTCCCACAACTTAAAAAATATACTCTTAATTAATTAATGGATGACATCCTAATATATAGGAAGCAGCATGTGGCAATATGGCGCCGGCAAACCGCCTGGCTGCCTCCTCCGCCTGTGCTCTCCTCGCGCCTCTGAGTCATCTGTCAAATGAATACCTTCGACAGTGAATATGTGCGCGTTATAAATGTAAAATTATTATTAGCAATAACGAATGTTTGTGGTGCTCCAGAATAAAGTCCCGCAGCACGTTATGTAAGCGATGTGACGGGGTATTTTGTATTTATACATGTAAGGTGCACACCAAAGTTGTGACCAGCACATTTAAATGTGTATAGTTTTGATGTGTAGACTGCTCTGCACGCATTGCCACGATGCTGCTTCTACTCACCATACCAAATCTTTTGAAGTATTCCCTCAGCTCCATTTCTCCACAGTTGTGTGGAATGCCACCGACAAAAATCTTTTTACATCTGACAATATTTTGATTCGAAGGTGGTGGTCTCTGAAAACAGACAGTTCCGTGGGCACGTTAAAAAATTGACTAAAACACACACACAATGTAACAATGCAATTAAGTGCAGGAAGCCACGAATTAAGCAGCTAAAAACAATGTTTGATAACGTAAAATGTGATGCAAAGATTAAATTATTGAAATATTCAGTATTTCTACTGTGGGTGAATGGGTGTGAGGGTATGGTGTAGTGAATGACATACTAGGTTATGAACCCGATGACCTGAGTTTGAGTCTTGGCCAGAGTTAAAGGGCTGTAAAAAGCATTAAACATAACGTTATTTAAAAGTTACGATACAAACAGGTAAAATGTAAAACTAAGAAAGTGTCGCAGTAAAAGACTTATTAAACTATTAACATGCACATTTTGGATAGAAGTCGTATTAGATTTATGTTCAATGTTAAGTGCACACTCTATAAGAGTAATGTTATAATTCACACTAATAATTAAAAACCTACAAATCGTCTTTAATACATAACAGAGTGCCATTAAGAGTGCAATACAAGGCACCTACTTCCTGGTGGTTTTGTTTGGGTGGCTGCATGGATCGAGGTGTACACGGCTTAGGGTCAATCTGTAAGAAAGAGAATATACATTTTAAAACGTAAACTTTTTTTTCTTCTGAATACAATAATGTAGTTTCTAAAGCATCCCATGTTGGGGCATCAGGAGTGCTTTTTTTTACATTTAAATTTGGCGGCTGAACTTACAACCAATGTTGAAGCATGTGTATGTACCTTGAGATGCAATAGAACAAATTTAAGTGCTATAAAATGTTTTCAAACATACTCTATTCCTGAATATTGGAGAGCACGTGTTGATGCTTGCTGTTAGCAAACTATTCAATTATTATTATTCTCACCCACTGAACAGCACTGTTAAATGGCAAGGTGTCTTCAATGAAAGCGGTATGTGGCAATCATTTGTGAAAGAAACTGGAACGTTTTAAGCATATTACAAATCCTAGACCCTCCAACTGTATAATTTTCCAAAAAATATAACTGAATAAATAAGGAATAACATATCACAACAGTAACAAAAAGACACGAGTTAAGTGTTAGCGTGGATTTTGTTGGTTGAGTTGATATTTGTGACGCTGCCGTTACATCGTCGCTAATTAAAATGGTTAATCTCTTCAACGTAGCCGATCGCACTTGGACGACAAGCGGAGGACGGCAAGACGTCTGTCCATGAATCGTGTGAACGGCGCGTTGGCGGACGCACCGTACGGCCGTCAAGGCTGTGAGGTCGGTTGGCCAGAACCAAGCCAATGCAGTTGGGATCCTTGAACTTGACGAAGCCAAAGCCACGGGACTGATTCGTTTCTTTGTCCTTCATGATGACGCAGTCAATCACCTCCCCAAACTGTGAGAAGTAAATCTGTAGTCCCTCTGTCGAAACAAGAAACGATTATGGTTGATGGTTGCTTCGAAAACCTGCTCTCCTGGGACAGCCACGTCGATCGCTCCCTCTCTCCACCTCATGCATCGAGCCGAGAAAACCTACATCATTACAAAAATGGTTAAGTTGCTGCAGATGACATTTCCATAATCTTTCCTTGATGGGTCAGTGAGCGTTTATATACTTTATCTAATTTCCTATTTCCTAAGAGGATTTAAAATGCATGTTAAATTCTGTGCGATAAGAGGGCCCAACTACACCACATTGAGTACTGTATTTAAAACGAAATATTTGGACTGTGCAGTTGGCACAATAGACCATACAGTTTGCGCAATTCATAAACATTGGGCAAGAGTGCTATTTCCACCAATCAAGCCAGTGATTAAAGATTTTAAGTCAGCATGACTTAAAAGTCAGCATGACTTAAAACACGTCGCAGAGCCCAATTGCAATAAAAAAATCCCACCTTGGCTGGTGTTCCAGTCCAGACCTCCAACAAATAGTTTCCTGCAACAGAACACATTTTTTATTAAACGTACAAAAGTAGTGGTGTGGGTTGCATTAGTTATACAGGTGTATTACACACATTTGTCTTTGCAGACGATACACAACTCTCAATTTGATTTGCACCACGTAAGTTGCGAATTTTGCTAAGCACGCCTCTTCGTCAAATATTCAACATCGTTACATTGTTAATGCACCGCCACCTCTCGCTCTCCTGAAACGCAAGAACGCACCCAGCACTTTCACATAAACTGGCGTATGTCAAACAATTACTACATTCGCTTGCTCTTGGAAATTAATCACGGTCGCCGGTGACACGACCTCTGATGTAATACTTGTCATTCTCTCCAACTACCCACAACATCCCGGTGCTTCTGGTTAGTAACGTGGCGCGTTAAGTTGTCGACACCTACAATGCGACGCCACTCCGCTTCACTGAGAGCATGCACGTAGCACTACATCGGTGTATTTTCCTTCATGTGCAGGGGCTGCGACAAGGGGGGCTTAAAAAAACGTCCTGAAGCCGAGACGCTGCATGCAATTAATTCGTGCGAGACAGCGATAATTAGCGGTAAACCACCGCTTTCACCATCCGCACACTTCCCTCATGTTTAAAGCATCTCCGTCCCCACGCTCTCAATTATCACGCTCCTGCCGAGGTTAATTGGCCTGTTGAATGGACTGCCCCCCAAAAGTGTGCCCTGTGATGTACAGGCGTCACATCCCGGCTCGGGTGCCTGTTCTCTCTCGTATTTCAGTTTCCTCCCACCGTCCAAAGACACGCTCTTCCCGAGGTTAAATGGCCTGCTGACGAATGGTAAATAACCTTGTTCATTGTAAGACACTTGTTTTACACTGTAAAAATATATCGTGCGTGAGGCTGCAGCCTGACGACGTTTTGCGCCTTTTCTTTGGCAAACTTAAGTTTAAACAAAGGGCACCGGTGCGGGGTTGGGGTATTGAGTGTGCGTGGAGAAGCAGGTTGCGTGGCTTTCAGAAGCGCATTCGGCACGAGGTCTCTCACCCTGCGGCCGTTCGAACAGAAACCGGCAGCATGGGAGCCGATTCCCCCCCCCCCGGCTCCCGTGATCATTTACTCCGTCCGCAACACGAGGCTACGCTCGTTTGGTCACGCTCTTCAAAGGAAACCGGTTGTTTCGCATTTGTAAGGAAACCGGTTGTTTCGGATTTGTCCCGAGACGGAAGGGGACGCGTGCGATGATCATCATCAATGAGAGCGATCGCTCGCCGCTCCTTTCCCGCCACACGCGGGACACGTGGTGATGGTGCGCGGTCACCATTGTTAGGACCGACACTCGGCATTGACCTTAAAACACACATTTTCAACCAAACTACGCTTTTTCCGAGGCTTCATGTTACGTAAGTCGACTGTCAAGAACATGACACTTCGTTTATTTTCCAATTACGAGCACCTTGTGCCTGGATATACTTTTTAAATGGTTTTTTTGCATTCACAAAGCTAAGCCTCGCTACACGTCCCTTGCACACTATGGGCGACCAGATATCCACTTCTTTAATACTTTAACCATTAAGTTGAAGTATATTATAGAGTCATCTATGGTTAGGGGGGGTTCAGTAGTATTCGGGTAATTGAGCGGTGTTAAGTTTCGGGTTAAGATCTGATAAAGGTTTTCGATGTATAATTGCTTTTAATGTAACGAACATCTGCGGAGAATGTTTCTCATTTCCATGATCGTAATCTCACTTGTTACTTTATAGCTTGCGTGTTACTCTGAAGAATCTATTACATTTGTATTACGGCTGTTTAATTTCCTCAGTCCCTCACATTTACCACACAACACGCACACATTTCGAAACGAACACAAAAACATCAGTGCTTAAGAATGCATGCGCACTACATAATTTCAGTATTAGTGCACCAGTATATAGCTGTAACGAACATATAGTACAGTAACAAGATTTATAACGATGAGTAACAATTAACAAAGCAACAATTAACTTTAAAACAAATAAGTGCGACCAAAGGATCAGAAAGAACACCACTGATGTAGTAACAGATAAGAGTTAACGAGCATTACTGAGATAAATTACATGGTTACAGTAATACTGATCTAACGTTATTAGTAATACGCTAGTATAACCGTATAGTAGTAGCAAATGACGGCGTTAATCATCTAGTAACACGGTGAGTATTAATAAAGGCAATATAGCAGTAACACACCAATGATTCCATGGAAACTGCACGCTATTAATAAGCTAGTAACGTAGTAGCAACGCGCGTTAATAACAGCACACGCAGGCAGCAGTGTAGCGACCGCACGTCAATCACCACCGCGACTCCCCGAGCGTCTCCCGCAGCAGCAACAACACAATCGCAACGGCAGCTACGGGCGGCATCGCGGATGCGCGCACACGCGCGCCTCAAATGGCGCGCAACACGCTCACGGCAGCAGTGGCGGAGATTTCCCGTGGCAGTGAAACGACAGCGCCTGTCGCTCGACATTACTGATGAAGCCGCCTTAACGAGCGCTCGGCGCCTTCCCTCATCCCTCCCCGCGCGCGCGCTCTCCCGCTCGAGCGCCATTTTGAGGCTCTCGCCTCACGCCGAGCGCGGCCCGCTTACCCGATCTCATCCCCCGCCTGGTGAGCCATCGTCCTGTGCATGGCGACACGGAGGTCGCGATCGGAACGCCGGCAAGACGGCGAGACTCGTATCGCCGGTATTGGCGAGATCGCGCGTCGATGAGGGGGCCGGCAGCGACGAGCGCCAATGTCGTCCTCCTTCACCTCTCAGCGGCCTCACCGAAGATGGTCGCGCGTGCGAATGGAGGGGGTTTCCGTAGCCGGGGCAGCAGGGGCCGGGCGCTTCCGGCTCATGCCCGGTAACTTCCGGTTGTGTTACTATGTTATTATATAACATTACACAGTTTTGGTATAATAGCGTAACGACAAAATACACTTGTTGTGATTATTAAAATGCTAACGAGTATTTGCCAAATATCTATTCTAATCTGAAAGCTATTGACTCATGGACGTTTAAGTCGAGTCGATTCAACTCAACGACTCAAACCAAAACTACCTTATGATATCCATACTTATAATTAGGATTATATAATTCACTATTATTCACATTAAGTTTATCGCCACCATTATTGACTCTTATCATTTTGTTACAGCTCTAGTTACTCTAATTTGGCGCTCGTTGTTACTGAAAGAGCTGAGGCGGAAATCTAGACGTTTATTTTAAAAACATCAATCGATTCTCTGA
>JAZEWT010000027.1:1676790-1709474 GCA_036362905.1 Mordacia mordax
CCACTGGGCCACCGTGCCGCCCACATATGTACGTGTAAAATGTTTTGTTGCCTTGCTCAGTGCCACACAGATGTGTTGCTGGGTGCCATGTGCGCTTGTGTGCAAATTGTGCTACATTCACAGGTACCAGAGATTGGTGATGAACAGCCATTGAACCCATTCACCGAGCTGCAGGTTCTGGCCGGGCACACAGACATCGTGCGCCTCTTGGTTCGCTTGGACAGCTATCGGTAATAGTAAAGTGGAACCGCACCGGAGCTCTGCCACAGCACGCACGCGTCCTCTCCACAGTCCCTCACAGATAGCTCTCCGTCTCAGATGACATTTGGTGAAAAATCGTAATTTTATATGCGAATAAATGTTTTAAGCTATGGGTACTTTTTGCCAGTGTACATATGTAATAAGTGGAACAGGTTTTCACCATTTCTGGCAATAATACACTAAGATCTTAAAACGCCAAATAGACATCTTTCACAAAGTGTCTAGTTTGCAAAAGCCACACATACTTGTGGCAAAATATGCAAACAGGAAGCTTTGATAACATATGTTTTGTCCTTCAAATGAGTCCTTAACTGATTGAAGGACAATGCATATGTTATCAATCAGTTTGAAGGACAATGCATATGTTATCAATCAGTTGGAATGACAATGCATATGTTATCAATCAGTTTGAAGGACAATGCATATGTTATCAATCAGTTTGAAGGACAATGCATATGTTATCAATCAGTTTAAAGGACAATGCATGTTATCAAAGCTTCCTGTTTGCATATTTAGCCACAAGTATGTGTGGCTTTTGCAACTAGACAAATTTTGTGAAATGTGTCTATTTTGGTGTTTTAATATCTTGACACGTGTATAATTGCCAGAAATGGTGAATAAATGTTTGGTTTTTATTTTCTGGAAACATTTCTGGTATAAGTTTTCATAATTGTTGTGGCTGAGCACAATTACAGAGGCCTGAAATAAGTCGTCCACATCAAGCAGCATAATTGAGAGGGCTATGCACATCTAGATTATAGTGCTGCGTGTTGTATTGAAAAAGAGAAAATGTTTTTATCATCTCTGGCAGTTATACAGGTGTTAAAGACACCAAAATAGACCTTTTCTCTTTTGCGCATGTGTACACTCGCAAAGTACCATAGCTCGACCTGAGCTAGTAAAGCATTGATATTGCATTGTTCTGAGCTGACTGCCTTTTGGCAACATCTGGATAACACTGACAATCAGGCTCTAAAGAAAGCCATGTCTGGAGTAGGCCAATAGGTTTGAAAGACAATCCATATACTATCAAAGCTTTGTATTTGCATATTTTGCCACAAGTATGTGTGACTTTTGTAATTGCCAGAAATGGTAAAAACCTCTTCTATTTTTTACACATTTACACTGGCAAAAATACCCATCGCTTATGTTTTGTTGCGTTAGCGCAAGTGGGCATGCCACCTTGTGTTCACGTGTGCTATCCATTTGTTTATTGTGTCGTGACTACATCCTCTATGACTGCCACAGGTTTGCCTCGGCAAGTGATGACTGCAGAGTCATCATATGGAACGTGAAGGTGAGTAAAGGATAAGTTCTGTGGGCTGATCCCACCTCGAACCATGATGTCCTCTACTATGTCTCGCCAACGATCTCCGTAGAAGGCGTCGTGGTCCCTGCTGGTGATCCAGCTGAGGACTGCTCACTCTGCACTTTAAAATAGAAACATTATAAACTACCCTTTTATTGTTCCCCTGACTAAGCCCCCCTAACCCCAAACGGGTAATAAGTTCAGCCGTAAAAGAGAATTACCCACTCTCTGCAGAGCATTTGTAATAATCCAGTGTTAGCTACACTGTGTGTGTATATATAATGAGGACTACAGTTACACAGACTTACGGTTACACACACAATATGACAGCCGCGCACACAGGCTCAAGGTCACACAGTTTCAGAACCAGCAGCAGTCCAGTGCCATAGCTCCGTCCTGTAGAGCCGTCTCTGCCTTGAGCCCGCAATGACCATGCAGTGCCGTTAGATGGCAGGATCGTTGGGATCACCCGTCTCTAGCGAGCGGACGACTAGGAACTCAAAATAATGGTTCCCTCCGTTTTGCTCGTGTATCCTTTACGAGCCCCGTCAGATATTGTCTGGTCACCATTGTTGCGTTTGCACTTATTCACAGAGCGGGGAGCAGATGCACGTTTGTCACGGCCACACGCGTCCCATCACCGCCATGGCAGTGCTGTCTGCTGCCGTAGGTGACCTGGAAATCCACAATCTGCAGCCGATCGTGCTGCTCACCTCTTCGTCCGATAAAACCATCATTGTATCCTGTGCGGAGACTGCTGGGAGTTGACCCAGCCAGATGTCATGCTTGCTATGCGGTCACTTGTGTGGAGGATCGTGAATCATGCAGAGATGGACCTGTCATGTTTTGGGAGATTGCCGAGATTTCTTTGGGATCTTTTAATTTCATCCCGTATGCAATGACACTTGAATATTCCAAGCAAATCTTGAATCCTGAATGTAAAAGATTTTTTGGGACAAATGCGTACCGTTTTTATCCAGTGTTTTCACATATAGATGGCTCGTAAAGTGGAGAGAAAAATAAATCGTTGTTTCTCTGGTAGGAGCAGTTACTAAATATTGGTCATTTGTGTAAACACATTTTGGCTGGCCTATGATTAATGACCCCCGTAATGGGAATATAATATGCATTCTAATACTGGTCAGTTTTTAATTAACCTCACTGTCGCGTCGTGCAGCTCTCACGCTGCGTACGTGTACATACGTGTACACTGCTGGATGAGGACCTTCCCATGCCTTGTGGCCGGTAAGTGATATTTAACCGCACGTCACCATGCTGATCAGTGTGGCCAGCGTGGAACAATGGATTCTGCTGCAGTGCCCACCAGGTCTATTACACCCGTGCTATGCACATGGTGGTCACCAATCTGCGCTCCATGCAGGCTTGGATATTTGCTGGCATCAAGGTTCATATTTGCCATGTTTGAAAAATATGTCCTTAAACTTTCAGACCTCGTGCAATGTTTATTGGCTCATTGTGATGATGTTGGTCAAAAGTTGTGTCCTTAAGCTGCTGTGATAGATGTGGGATATCGACACAGGACAACCTCTAAAAATCCTCTCCAACTCTGAAGGATCTCTCATCTCTGTCAAAGTGAGTGCCTATTTATACTGTTTTCCCTGTGCATACACCCATTGTCCAACCCAGTTTTTTTCTCAAACCTGATTTATTGTTGCACTCTCTTCAGTCCACTGATCAGTGACATGAATTGCCTTGACTGAAAAACGTGGCAGCAGGTTGTGGGTTCGATCCCGTCACTGACGATACCTTTATATGTGGAGTTTGCGAATTCTCTCTTTATGGCAGTCATGTCCATTTTCACCCAGGTCCTCCATTTTTGTCTTGCACATGTAGAAACATGCATTTTAAATAATTTGACTGCTCCTATAAATCCCCACACGTTACGATGATGATGATGTCCGCCACTTTGATGAACTGTCCTGTGGCAAGATCACTCCAGCAAACTGGGTAATGGCCCAGCGAGCTTTACCTGATAAACAGTGTAGTTTAAGTGCATCTGTGATTATGCTGCCAGTGTCTGTTGGTGCTGAGGGCAGAGACTCTCTGGCTGTCTGGTGGGAAGTACTTGCTGCTGTGGAGCCAGGACGGGACACTGCTCTCAAAAGTGAGCACCCAGCGTCAGGAAGGTATGTCACACTTAACCCACAATCCCCACAGAGCTGCCTGTTGATTCGTATTCTCAAATATATTGCCAAAGAAATTGTCATCGGTGGATATATTATGTGCACCTATTCTCGGTTTTATGGCAAAGTTTGGGGTGTGTCTTTTAATTTGGTGTGTGGAGTGAAACCATATAGGTGGATATGCATTTTACACTTTTGCTCGGGGTCCAACCTATGCACCAGCCAGTGTGCCTGCCGAATGGATAAGGCCATCTATTGGAACATGGCAATGTGGGATTTTCATCACTCTCTGAGCCTCTGCTGTAGATGAAAACCACACCATTGTTGAGCCAATCCGGCGTAACTCCAGATGGCTCAAACTGGTTAATAACCAGTATAATACTGGTTATTAATAATTTCACGTAGTCCGTTATACTTTGATTTTTTTGCATAGATCTCGCTATGTAAGTCAAAATGAAGTGAAATATTTTATTGATCAAATAGTTTTTTTTTGCCTTAAAGTATGCACACAAATGCATGCATTCATCCATTCACCTAACGAGAGGTGTGAACATTACGGTTAACTTTGAAAATGCGAGATTTATGTGTACTGCAATCAGACCTGAGAATGCGTTGTGTTACACTGTGCATTGTCTGCTATGCATGACATGCCCGTGATTCACAATGGATGCTGGGATGCTTTTGGCAGAGGTGTCTTCGCTGATTCACATAAAAGACTTCCTCATCGCGGCTGCGATGGGAAAATGTTTAGGTGAGTGCTCAGATCTCTACAACTCTTTGATGTGGTGACACATTCACGCGAACGTGTCAACCTGGTCTATTTCTGCGAGAATTCCTCCACAGCTGAAGCAGTGCCGCTGATGGTGTGGCAGTGTGTGGTGGATATGTTGGTGAAGTGGTGGGTGAGCATACGTAGAGGTGGAGAGCGATAGTGCACGGGTGGTGCCTCTGCCAGTCATTTCAACCAATGGCACCTGTCGGCGAGCCTTCGATACTTGAAATAATTTCAAGGTGTACCTGACCTGGCACACGTGCCATGTCACCGCCACTTCGTTGTAAACAGTTGTGGTTCTTGAAGCAGTAGTGCTTACTTACAACACTTGACCCTACAGTCTGGTAAGGCTATACAGGGGTTTTTGTCTATAGGGAGCAGTAGTACGGTAATTTGTGCGCTGCGGCGCTGTGAACGAGGCGACAACAAATTCAATTCTTATGGCCAGTACCAGTGCGGTTATGTGAACTGGCCTTGGGCTTCCCCTAGGTCGACTCGGCTTCAAGTGAGTAGTGTGTAACCATCATCACTACGGAGAAAAAAGCCGGCCTTGTCTGTTACAAGTTACACCCCCCACATGTGTGACACGCAAAGCAAGTAGATAAGACATCCAACTCATCATCATATTAGGCAATTGGAAGATGCACTTGGGGTCTTGCTTCGGTAGAATTCCGACAGCGTATTTTCATCGGGCACTAAATCGGCTTGCCGCTGCACGTGATATACGTGGGCGTGTGCGTGTGATATCGGACTCGGTGCCGTGGGTCTGTTGCCATTATGTGTTGCCGCAGCCGTGTATTGCCTGGCGTACAGCAAGGAAAGCCCCCAACGGCGGCAGTTCCGGCAGCTCAGGGTGCTGTCGGTCCACGCGGAGCACATTCACTGCCTGCTGAGTCTGCAACGTGAGTGACGGCGGAGGACCCGCTGCCACCTCCTACCCTGCTTTTAGTCTTCCGTGGACACTCGCCCGACGCTTGCGCCGTTGGACAACAGCAACTAATAATAGATGCAATTTCATAAACACGCGTGTATTGACAACGGTTTGGAGGCGTCAGGAAACCGCAGAGGGGAGGGGGGAAGGCAACCACGCTGTTAGCAGGCGACAACATTTACCAGACACTGCGTCTGTTTATTATGATGGTAACGGCCAATTAATTAGTGGGGGGGGGGGGTTGGTTGTGGGAGGAAACCGGAGAATCCGGAGGAACTCGCACAGAACAGAGGGAGAACACACAAACTACACACTGAAAGGTGTCCTAGGCGGGAATCAAACTACTTGAGCCGGGACTCTTTGTCAGTGAGCCGCAGATACTACCACTGCACCAATCACAGCGCGGTGTTGTATTCGTAAAGCATCCAAGTGTGACTACATCATAATAGCCTCACGAATTGGCCGATGTGAGCCTCAACGTTATTTAAAGGGGGCTGTTTTTACATCTGGTACAGAGGCACGGTGAGCGTGATGCCCTCATCCGTCGTGATGTTTTACAGGGTAGCGCGGTGGGTGACGTATCCGTTGTCATACCCGCTCACCGCGGGGCCACTTGGCTGCCAGTTCAATGTGTGTTGTTTCGGAAGTGGGCGTTAACGAGACCGGCTTGACTCTCTGCAAGAAGCACATTTGAGCAGAAACGTCAATGTGGCTATGACATCAACTGGTGGCTCTTTAAAGTCGGACGGGCGCACGCAATGTCCGTTTCCTCCCACAGTCCAAAGACGTGCCGTCTAGGTTAATTGACCTACTGACAAAATTGTCCTCAGCGCCGTGTGATTGACTGGCGTCCTTCCTGGGTATAGCCCTGCCTTGTGCCCTGCGTCTGCTAGGACAGGCTCTAGCAAAAACTGTGACCCTCAACAGGATGAAGCGTGTACTGATAATGAATGGATATTTAATGCAACTGGCCACTGGCCTACAATGAAAGGGCAGGTACGGTGGTGCTGTGGGAGTTGTGATGTTGAGTCGGTGGCGCGCACGCAGGCGGCTGGTTTGCTAGCGGCTCTCTTGATGGCGAGCTCATCCTGTGGGACTCTTGCAACCCGTTGGAGCATCGCAAGGTGGCGCTGAACGGACCCACGAGCCAACAGCTCCAGAGGTCCCACTGCCCGCAAGCTTACCCGAGCAGCATCACCCACATGTCCACCGACTCCCAGGTGGGTCTCGCAGATCTGTGAGTCCGAGAGAAGTTGGGAGATGAAAGTACTGGCGGAAGAGCCTCCACTAAATGGAGCACTCAGGAGCTCTAGGGAGCTCAAGCACTAGAGAGCTCTAGGGAGTGCTCTATCTTGTGTTTTTTTTAAACATTTTAGACCCAAGATCACTTTCGTGTTCTTAAAGCAACACAAGATCTACCCATAACAATTCTCTGTTACCAAAATCCCAAAAGATGTAAGCTGTGCATAACACTCAAGTATAGTGTTCTTGCACACTGAGTGCTTGCATTGTCAACAGCAATATCTACATTTGTGACACATGGCTGCCATAGTTTTAAATACAACTGCTTGGAAAATGTTAAGATTGATCGACTGGTTGGAGACCACTGCACTGGAGGTTGTTTAGAGGAGGCTGGAGGATCCATGATTAAAACTGACCACATAACCTGCTGATTGACATGCTTTAGTTGTACTCATGTGTACAGCTGAGTGAACAGAGGGTAGAGGGACTGCCGCTTAGGAGATGGCGTTGAACCAACGTCGTGTGGATTGTGAACCATGACAGTGGGGCACTAATGTAGACTATCTCGTCTCATCTCATTGTCAGAAATCGTTTAGTCCTGTACAGGGTTGCGGTGAGCCAGAGTCTATCCCGGCAGACACAGGGCGCAAGGCAGGGATATACCCATGATGGGACACCAGTCCATCACCGGGCACTGCAGGCAATTTTAGTCTGCAAGCCAATTAACCTATGTAGCAGCATGTTTTTTGGACTGTGGGAGGAAACCGGAGTGCCTGGTGAAAACACGGGGAGAACATGCAAACTCCACACAGAAAGGCACCCGAGCCGAGATTCGAACCCAGGACCTTCTTGCTGTGAGGCGACAGCGCTATCCACTGGGCCACCGTGCCACCCAACATAGACTATGCGGAGTGTAATACCGTACCATTGTAACGAGGCTTTAACATTATGATATTTTATTATTTACAAGTCTCCTTCGCATGTATGTCCTTAGACTTATATTTAGCCTCTGAAAATCAAATTTGCACTATAGAGTTAATGGTGAAATAAACTTTACGATATCATTTTCAGAGAACACAAATCAAATGACCGGAGTGTCAACAAGTGTGCCAATCCCTGACCAGTCTCTCGTATGAATAGGTCAAAGAATGATGGCGCAATTAGAAGCTCTGCCGATTTAGCTTGAGAGTAAATTAATGCCATGGCACACGCGAGACGGTCACAGGTGCACCTGGATGTTTTGCCCCCATGCCCCGCCGCGGCTGCAGTGTCTGTTCGCAGCGGTTGGTTCGGGCATCTGCGTGTACAATCTGACGTCGCAAAGGCTGGTCACCTGCCAGCGCAACGCCCACAACTCGCAGGTGCTGCAGGTCATCAAGCTGCGCGAGAGGTACGGTGACGCCGCAGCTGTCCCCGCTCGCCGAGGGCGGTCGCGGCACCGTCGCCACGTGTCGCTTTCCGCCTCGACTCGGTTGGCGCCGGAGAGTTAATAATAATTTGAATAATTGTGCTTCAAGAGCGCTTTTCGCCCGGGGGGTCGCAAAGCGCTGCACAGATCCGCAGACAAAACGGTGTGTCAGCAACGACAACGATATAATAATAATAATTTCTTTGATAGAGTGCTTTTCACCCGAGGGTCACAAAGCGCCTCACATAGCTGCGGAGAGAACGGCACGTCAACAACAACGGCATCAGAATGATAAATCAGCAGCAACAACATTTTATTTGGAGCATATCGCCTGTTTTCACATCGCTTGTAGTATTCGTTGCTTTCCCTTTCAGCGTTAATGGTAACGTAAAGTGCACCCAGCACAGGCCCAATACGTGAAATGGGAAGTAATCCACGGGGCTGTGGGCGTTAGTACAAATTGCTTGAATTGAACAAGATTGTAGAAGCTTGGGGAAAATAGACAAGGAGAGGCAATTCCAAAGTGGGGCGGTGTGAGGGAGTAATCACAAAGGGAAGTGTAGCCATCTGCAGTGTGGCGAATGAGTCCGTGTGCGTGTCATTGAGTGAGTGTGTTATGATTTGCGGTGTGGTGGAAGAGGAGGTGTGTGATTGCGTGAGTGTTGTGATCCGCAGTGTAGTTGTTGAACACACCGTGTGGATGAAACGAGACACGTTCAGTGTCACACGTCTTGTAATCTTTCATCATTCTACTGTTTGGTGTGCCATACTGGTCTGCGTGAGCGCTTGCTAACACCGCTTGCCCCGGCAGTCTATGCGTGCTGCACGGTGTGCGTTAGCGTTGTGTTTGGTGGCGTGGCTGTTCCTCTAGTGGGCTGCTGGTGAGCTGCTCTGAAGACGGCACGACGCGCATATGGGAGTTACGCTCGCCTACGGCTACAGCACAAGGTGGGTGATGTTGTCACGGCTGTCGGTGCATGAGTCACTCACGGGAAACTTGAGCTCGTCCCATGTAATGTAAATTTCCTTACCAGTGCAGTCGTATCAACTCCACTTCCTGTTTTGTGCTGAAGGTTTGGCTACTTTACGGACCATACTGGCTTACGTACTTCCAAAAAAAACATAACGTTGTTGCTGATTTGCGTTCTTATCTCGTTGTTGATGTGTCGTCCTCTCCGCAGTTCTGTGCAGCGCTTTGTAACCCTCGGGTGAATGGCGCTCTAGAAATGCAATTATTATTATTAGTATACAATAAATGTTACATTAAACCATTTCCCAATATGTGTATTATTAACACTGATCATTTTACAGTTTTAAATTATTGTTGAAAGTCAGATCATATTTTGCATGTTGTTCTGCAGCTATATGTATATTTAGAAAAAAAAACCTAAAAAATGCGATTGCTGCTGATTTTCCGTTCGAATGTCGTTGGTTTGTTGTTCTCTCCGCAGCTCTGCACAGCGCTTTGTGACCCTCGGGTGAAAAGCGCTATAAAAATGGAATTATTATTATTACTATTACGTTTCACCTCGGTCAACTCCAAACAAAGTCAAACACCCCCAAGCTACTCTTCCCATTACCAGCACTGTCCAATATCCACATTCGTGAACAATAATGATTTACCTTTGTAAAATGCTTTCACCCAGAAGGTTGGAAGACATGCATAAGTAGACGGTGGGGAGTGGGGGGTAAGGTGTCAAAATAACAGTAGGCACGGTGAGAAACACTGCAAGTGGCAAATATCCCATAACTCATGATAAAATGAGATAAAACATAACTCCATTTTAGAGTGTCTATGTGCTTTTAGGAGCAGATGATAGTATTGAGGCAAGATTTGAATGAGCCAATGGACTCAGCAGAGCTGATCTTCCGTGCAAACTAATTCCAGATCACCCATTAAGCGGCAACTTTACTCTCATACGCGTAGCTGGCTCGCGTTGTTAATCTGTGGACAGAACCAGTTGTTTCTAAAATTCAAAGCAAACGGTATTTCCAGTATTGCCTTGTTTTGCTTTACACTCGTGCCCTTGACGAGCCGCCTTGTGTCCTCCTCGCTACCCTGTCCGTGTGGAACCAGCGCCGCGCAGGAGGACCGCCTCTGACCGCTGGTCGCTCGAGCTCGTTGGAGACCTCATCGGCCACTCGGGGGCCCTGCAGGTGGGACCGGTCGTCTGTGCAGTGTGACACCCCTCCCCCACCCTCCTCCACCCCCACACCACCCCACCCCCCTCGAGACAACGAACCATTTCCATTTCCAGTTTTAATTTATAACTGACTGTGGATTGATTTACATTCATTACTACATATGTTTACCCAGGAAAGACTCGAGTCAGAGAATTGTTCATAAGAGCTGTTCTTTTGGGATAGTGTCGTTCGAAGCCTGCTGACGCCTCCAATGTGGGAAGTACAATGTCGCGAAGGATGGAGGAGGAACGCTTGCCACGGCTGTTCCGAAAGAGCAGCTCTCGAGCAATTCTCAAATTTCGAGCCATGAAATCTACATCAATGCAGCCTCAAGTTTTTTTCCAAAGGGTCCTCACAATATTTTGCAGCAGGGTTCTATGACAATTGAGTTATATTCAGGTCATTTTTCAGCATTTGGATGTTTGGCGAATACCAGAGACACTTTTTTTGGGAAAGATAATTTATGTTTTTCTGCCCACATTTTCCTTTCTCTCTCCCACTCCACCTTACCCGTGTTCCCTCTATCTTACCACAGTCAATGTCAGCCCTATTGATATAATGACCCCTCAATGAATATCACTGATCCACTTGTCCCCCACCCCCTGTCCGAACTCATTACACTTTAAACAATCCCTTCTGTCTCACCATCACATAATTCACAGCCTCACGACCGCCGATTCTATTCCGATACGGTCTCCATCTCTCGCCCTAATGATGCCGCCCGTCGCTCAAAATCCGCTGCCCTCGCACCTGTTCCTCTCCTTCCACCACTGGGGTTCCCTCTGCTCTTTCCCATCCATGAGCCGTCATCGTCCTCCTACTCGCATGGTGCCGTGTGTTCACAAGGCCGCTTCATAGACATGTGCCGAACAACCCGTGTTTGCTCTGTGCTGTTATCGTCGGGTGGCGGGTTTACAGCACAGACGCATGTGGCATGGTTTACGTCTGAAATGCATTTGCGTTAACGCTGTAGAGTTAAGCAAACGTTGGTAGTTTTTCGAGGACGTTTTTAACAAAGGTAACTGTCCCTAACAAGCGTTATTTTCCCACCCCACCCTTTGGCAGTTTTGTTTACCTATTATAATGAACAATCAATGGTACTTGTTTGTGCACTGTAAAGAAGTTGAGCACATTTTGTTTTTGGGAAGCAATGGAAAAGTGTAGTTGCATCAATGTTAACCTTTTGACCTTTAGCACTACAAATTATCGCCATTCAAATTGGGTGACGTTCAATGAAGTTAAAATTATTTTTTGTATTTTATTATATTGCATGTGGTGTCCGAGATTATAAAGTAAATAAAACCAACCAGGCACATTCAGAACGCTCAGAGTGTTAAAAACTACACTTTGTAGTACTGTATTAAACACCAATATACATGGGGATTTCCTGTTGAGATGTTTATTATTACAGCAGCAGGGGTGAGAAACGCAGTTCGGTTGACTTGTGAACGTGCGGTGGAGTCGTCGGGCAGAGGATCAGGTGGGCCACTCACCCACTTATGCTTCCAGCACCCGCAGACTTCGTGGGTTAGAGCTGGGGCGAACGCCGCTAGTTTGCTGCGTGTCCCTACACGAGGAGGAAAGCGAGAGCCCCCCGCTTTGGCAGACTCGCACGGATTCCAAGTGCGCCGCACGCCGCCGCCGCCACATGCAGGCTGCACACGCGACTCGGCTCTGGTTTCACTGTGACAACCGTGGCAGTTCTGCTCGCTGCTGCCTCGGGCGCACGCCGCGCGCCGCTCGTCTAACAGCGCCGTCGTTGCCGGTCACCTCCCCGGCAGATGCTGCTCGACTTTGACAAGCACGGCTTGGTGAGCTGCTCCACGGATCAGCTGATTATCGTGTGGAAGGAATTAGAGCAGGCGTCCCTCTACAGGAATTCTTCCGCTTGCGACCAGCGCCGGCTCCGTCGGCAGCACACCTCTGAGTCCGAGGCAACCTCATTCAATGAACAACACATCGTCTAGCAAGTGAAGAATGTGCAATGCATCTCTGTCACCCTGATGATGGTGGTTGTGGTGTCACAAATAAGAGAATTCGCAAATACAAGTGTACCTGATTGGTTTGTATCCGCTTAAACTTCAGGCAATGTTTACATATTAGCGGAACCGTTCTTTTAGCAAATTATAAGCATCGGCAAATTGGCGACACTTCTCAACTCGGGTCATAAAAGTATAGCTGCTGGGGCACAAGAGATCCAATATCCCTGCTGTGTATTTCTGGTGGAAGATTGGTCTCGTTCTACGTTCAAGGCATGATCACACTGTTCATGCCTCCGTCGAAGTCTGCAATGTCGTGAAGGAGGGGGGATGAACGCTCGACACGGCTATTTTGAGCTCCTAAGAGCCATTTTCGTGCTTGCAAAAAAAATCTTGGTGTGAATTGGTTGTGTTTATCTGATGGTGTTGTTGTCCTCCCACCCCCCTCCCCCCGTAGGCGTTAACGCTTCTACCAAGTTAGCGGACCTGCTAGAGGTCCACCAAAGTTTCTCCAGTGAACCGGGTGGATGTCTCATCTCATCCTCAGAAACCGCTTAGTCCTGTACAGGTAGTCGCTGTGAGCCGGAGCCTATCCCGGCAGACACAGTGCGCAAGGCAGGGATATACCCGCGATGGGACGCCAGTCCATCACCGGGCACTGCGGGCAAAGATGCGCTCCGCTCCGAGCCGAGAGAACAACCAGCAGCTGATTCTGATTGGCGGCATCCTCTGCAGAGTTGTCACGTGACATGACCAGCCGATCGGAACTTTGAAAAAAAATGTGTAACGAAATCCCGACTGCCGCATTATATTTATACTATTATAAATACACCCCGGGCGGCACGGTGGCCCAGTGCGTAGCGCTGTCGCCTCCTCACAGCAAGAAGGTCCCGAGTTCGAATCTCGACTCGGGTGCCTTTCTGTGTGGAGTTTTACATGCTCTCCCCGTGTCCACATGGGCTTTTGCTGGGTACTCCGGTTTCCTCCCACAGTCCAAAAACATCCTGCATATGTTAATTGGCTTACAGACTAAATTGTCCTGAGTGCCCAGTGATGGACTGGCGCCCCATCGTGGGTATATCCCTGCCTTGCGCCCTGTGTCTGCCGGGATAGGCTCCGACTCACCACGACCCTGTACAGGATTAAGCGGTTTCTGACAATGAGATGAGGAAGAGGAGATGAATATACCCCAGCACCACCAGTCTCATGAGTGAGAAGTTTTACTTTGTTACCTATTGAATGCTAATGGTGCCTTAGCATGGCTCTGTGAGTCTCATGTATAAGGGACACGCGTTAATACTCATGTTTACAGTGTTATTGTATTTACACTGCTCCGGGGCCCACACTTGAATTTTTTGTGCGATTTTTTATCTTGGGCCTTTCTTCTGTCGGCTCAGATCTGAACATGCTGACTCTGTGACTCCTACTTTGTACTAAACTACGTCTCGCTATTTACATAATCCTGGGTCACTTGGCTAGCCAGTCGCTGGGGAACTTCACCGAAACAACAGTGATTAAGATTATTGGGTGAGGGTACTCCACGATCTTGCCAAATTAACGAAACACCCTCCTCCACTACATTTGTGGTGTAATCTGAAAATTAGTTGTGAATGATATTGGCTGTGAAAATATACCACGTGTTAAATAATCTCGATGTGTTTTAATGTACAAAACCCTGCCTACCTTTTAATTGGAGAGGTGAATTGAGCTGAGCAAAAACACGGACCTAGCCATGCGCCTGCATGGCTAGGTAATGAAAATCTCTTGACAGCCCCCGCGCTTGTTCACGTGTCCTGTACGTACACGAGGACACATCCCGGTTGGTCGGACACCATGGAACGTGAGAAGTCGTGGTGGCTCCGATGAAGCCTAAATCAAACTGTGGATTGAGAATGGCTGATCATAGTTTGTCAGTGTGACTGAATCTCTAGTCACTGTGCTGAAACAGTGGTCTTGTTTCGATACAAATTTGTGTTTGACCGGTGTGGTGAATGAGCTCATGTCCTTGTTACTGTGTTTGGTTTAACTACACATCTGTACGTACGGTTCGTACACGGTTATCGTTTTGGTCACTTTGCCCATAACTCGCTCTGCGCGTTCACATCGCTTGCCTGACTCAAGAACGTGGACGCGCCATGTGTTGATTATTTTATTGTATGAATATTGAATCGATGGAGCATTACCATCGAGTATTTACTGAGCAGATGATCTTACTTTCTCAGACACGTCTTTCAGTTGGAGACGTCGTGATTCACAGTTTTAAGTTGGACTTGAGGCATTGATCATGTCTTGTTAATTGTTTGAATTGGCTGTGGATGAATAGAGCTTTTGAGAAAAACTTCAATTACATTGTAAGGAACGACTTGTTGAATTTCTAGCAAACGCATTTTTGTTATTTTAAATGTGCTGAATGCCTTTATCTGGTCGATTAATACTGTGATGTTAAATAACCAAGTGTTTTATTGTTGGCTCTGGTGCTTGCCATGCTGGGAAGTTTTTTGGGATTTCATGATGTGAATTTGTCAGCCGTGTGACTGCTGTAGTATTGATCGAACGCTGTTGCGGCATCAGTTGAATGTTTTTGTTAAGTGAAGTTTTATTCGTGAACACTGACTTGAAATGTAAACTCTGAAAAACTCCGCGTGGTTTTTACATAGACATTCGTGTTACCAGGTAAACAAACAGAGTTTTATCCAGAAAATAGCCAGGTGGGCTAAACTGGCCTTGAGTGGCAAAAGGTTGCAAACTCCTGTCGTAGACAGTTGCATTCCAGCACCAGCAGAAGTGCATTTTATAGAGTCTTATCAGCAGTGTGGACTGTTGAAATAATGATTAGTAGCTTTAACATGTTTGCTTTTACTGTTCACAGGGGGAGTCCACCGCGGAGATGGAGCGATCAAATCAGTTTGCGTGCAGGTGTTGGGTGAATTATCACATCACAAGGTCACGAGCGGGGTTAGTGGCTTGGGGAAGTCTTCATCCAGCAGTGGATTGACGGGGCGACGCTTTGACATTCTGTACGCTGCTCAACAACTCAATATTTGCACTGTCTTGTACCTTTCCTCAATGCAGTTTTTCCTTTGTCTTTTGCTGCCAACAGGCAGTCTGCGTTGCTTTGGTTTGATCTCGGTTATCCTTGTGAACGAGACTCCTTAATCTGGGTAACTTCCACCGACTTGTGTTTACCAAGAACATTCGATGTCCATGATATGCTTAAACGCATTCAATAATGAAAATCAGATGGGGACAGCAGTATACTGTACATAATTCTGTGTTTTCAACTCGTGAAAATTACAAAGTCTCAATTCCAAATCGTGACGTATTCACCCAGAAGTGGATAGATCATATTACGGCTGTAGGTTATCGCAATTTCACAACAAAACACTCCCTTCATATACACACTTGAGATTTATAATGGAGAAAATGCCAAGTAGAAGGTCCCGGGTTCAAATCTCGGCGAGGGTGCCTTTAGGTGTGGAGTTTGCATGTTCTCCCCATGTCCGCTTGGGTTTCGGCCAGGCATTCCGGTTTCCTCCCACAGTCCAAAAAACAAGCTGCTGAATAGGTTAATTGGCTTGCAGACAATTTCCCGCATTGCCCGGTGATGGACTGGCGTCCCATCGTGGGAATATCCCACGATGAGAAAGGCTCACCGCGGGAAAGGCTCCGGCGCACCGCGACCAGGACAAAGCGGTTTCTGACAATGAGATGAGATGAGAAAATGGCAAGTACATTAATTTATTATCAATTCCCGCTTAATCCTGTACAGGGTCGTGGGAAGGCCGGGGCCTATCCTGGCCGACAGAGGGCGTCAGGCGGGGGAATGCCCAAGATGTGACACCAGCATATCGCAGAGCAAACTTTTTGGGTCAATTTACTCAACAGGCCAATTACCCTAGAGTGCAGCATGACAGCAGCCTTGTCTTTGGACGGTGGGAGGAAACCGGAGAATCCGACGTAAACCCACGTGGGCACGGGGAGGGAACGCGTAAACTCCGCACAAAAAGGCACCCGAGCATGGAATCGAACCTGGGACCTTGCTGCAAGGCGACAGCGCTACCCACTGCCCCACCGTGCCACCAATATTCCGCAATAATGTACGCATTTTGTTTGCCTTTCATCGGCCGTTGCACCGAGATAAGTGAATTACTAGACCCCTGTGGATCACCGAATCGTGGGGGATGGGCTGGCATGAGCTGAGTTGGCAGGGGCCCTGCCCTTATACAGTCGTGGCAGGGCTGGGGGATGGGGTTGCAGGGAGAGCTATTTTTACATAGAGGGGTAGGGGGTGCACGGGTCACATTCCCGGTCACTTTAAAATCCTCCCCCATAGCTGAAAACCGGCCTCTTCAGCAGCGCCGTCTCCCCCGGAGCAGCTGCTCTGCACCACCAGTCCCGCGGCTCCGCTCATCCACCCGGTTGCCGTTTCCCCGGTCCCCACAGCCGAGATCCTCCTCCTTCAAGCCCCGTCACATGTCAGAGCAGTGATGGCCACAGGTGCCGAGGGTCGCATCTTCAACGATGGAGAAAACTGCAAGCCTTCGTGGCGAGACGCGGGTGCTGATTACGATGAGACAGACACACATCTGGAGATCATGGGAAAGCCCGTCATGGAGCGCTGGGAGACGCCGTACATGCATAAGTTGGCTTCCATCGCCAGCTCTAAAGGTAATAACGTCGTCATCATTAGCCGTGGTCCATTCACTGCTGGATGTGGACTTACCCACATCATCGCCATTCATTAGTCCCTTGAGACAATACATGTCGCCTTTGCCTCTTCGGTTGAATGGGGGAGGGGAAGATGGTCCCATGGGGTCCTATAGTTCAAATGATGTGGCCTTGCCAACAACGTGGGGTAATTAAACAGGGTTTTATTGACAAGATTGGCCCTGGTAATGAGACGCAGCGAGGCGAGACGGTCGACGTGGACAGCCGAACCCTAACCCTGACCACTCATTCATGTGGCGACAGCACGAAACTGTGCCTTGAGCGTGCTCTGTGCTTGAGTGCTCATTGCAAATGTTGGCACCGGCTTTGCGCGTGGCTCCCTTCCATCTCCCCGGCACCTCCGCAGTTGCGAGAACCCCTGAGTGGTTTCTTCTCTGTCCGACGATGAGAAAATGTACGCGGCGCGTTGAAAGCGGTAAATGAAGCGATCAACAGTATTTTACTCAGCAGTCCAATTCGCGGGCGGCACGGTGGCCCAGCGGGTAGCGCTGTCGCCTCCTCACAGCAAGAAGGACCCGCGTTCGAATCTCGGCTCGGGTGCCTTTCTGTGTGGAGTTTACGAGTTCTCTCCCCCGTGTCCGCGTGGGTTTTCGCCGGGCACTCCGGTTTCCTCCCACAGTCTAAAAAACAGCTTGCTGCATAGGTTAATTGGCTTGCAGACTAAATTGCCCGCAGTGCCCGGTGATGGACTGGCGTCCTATCGTTGGTATAACCTTGCCTTGCGCCCTGTCTGCCGGGATAGGCTCCGGCTCACCGCCACCCTGCACACGACTAAGCGGTTTCTGACAATGAGATGAGACTGACCTAAGAGCCAGGTTCCGTGAGAGCCGCAGTCGTTACTGGAGATGCTGCTAACCGGTGACCCCCCCTCCCGCGCCCCCATATCAGTCGCCAAGGCCACCCACTTTCCAACGTGTTGTGTTGTTTTGTATCGATGTCAATTGTCACACTGGCGAAAATACACGCACAGGGCGACTGCTGTCAACTTCTAACAAACGGTACTCATTTTTATCAACCCTATAGGATTGACGGGCTGTCAACTAATCTCAGGCATTCCCCACGGTCCCAGAAACTAAAGGAATCCTTCAGAAACTCCCGATTGGGACAGGAGAATCCTGTCTCCCTGCATTGAATGCAATGGGATTCTAATGGGAATTACAAGTATCAATTTATGTGACCGCGACTCGATTCATGAGAATAACTCTTAAGAGCTGCTCTTTTTGGATGGCCGGGTCAAGCATTGGTCCTCTGTCCTTGGCTGTGTTCTACTGTCAGACTCCTAATCATGCCTCCAACGTGGGACGCAAAATGCTGCGAAGGCGACGAGAGAAGCACTCGACAGGGGTATCCCGAAAGAGCAGCGCTTGAGAGAAATTCTGATGTGGTTTTAGTCAACGGCCTCTGCAGAGCCAGTGGTGAAATTCCACATTCCTATGTCAAGTTCAAGTTTATCCACAGCACAACCATTGTTAAGTTCATCACAAAGTGGTACTAAACTTCATTGACTTGACCGCGGAGGGAGGATGATAATAATAATGGCATTTACAGAGTGCTTTTCACCCGAGGGTCACAAAGCGCTGCACAGAGCGGCGAGGAGAACGGCACGTCAATAACAACGGCACTTGAGTGAAAATCAGCAACAATTTTTGGGGTTTTTTTATATACACATTGTTGCAGAACAACAAGTAAAATATGATCTGACTTTCAACTATAATATTAAAATGCAAAATTATCAGTGTTTATAATACATTTATCGTATAATAATAATTACATTTCTAGGGTACTCATCACCCAAGGGTCACAAAGCGCTGCATAGAGCCGCGGATGGTCCCAGTCAAAGTCTTAACCGGGATCTGAACTCCCTCCCTACGGCCTGTGGGCCGTTCGTTCTTCCTCTGGACAGCGGGTGGTGTAGCGCGGTGCGGAGTGGCGTGGAGTGGCGCAGAATGGCGTGGAGTGGCGCAGAGTGGTGCGGCGCGGCGTAGTGTGGCGCGGTGCGGCGCGGAGTGGCGCAGAGTGGTGCGGCGCGGCGTAGTGTGGCGCGGAGTGGCGTGGCGCGGTGCGGCGCGGAGTGGCGTGGCGCGGTGCGGCGCGGAGTGGCGTGGCGCGGCGCGTGTGACCGTGGTTCCCTGTCTGCAGGAGGACGGGTTCTGGAGATCGGCTTTGGCATGGCTATCGCGGCCACCAAGGTAGAGGAGAACGACATCTCGGAGCACTGGATCATCGAGTGCAACGACGGCGTCTTCCAGCGCCTGCAGCAGTGGGCGAAGCAGCAGCCGCACAAGGTGAGTGCGGGGACCGGTTGGGGTCAGCGGTGGATCGGGGAGGGGGCTATGAGAGCGATTCCCAACTACCCCCCAGATTTTTTTTTTAAACCCCATAATTGATTCGTTATGGTTTCCTCCCACCGTCCAAAGACACGCTGCTGTCTCGTTTAATTGGCGTGCTGAGTAAATTGCGTCCAGTACTGCTGGGATACGCTCCAGCCCCCTCGACCCCCTACAGAATCAAGCGGGTATTGATAAGATCATGACACTAGCAGAGTGGCTGTCCCAATGGTGATCTTATACCAAGCGTGTAATACATTCCTTTGACATCATTTATTTATGATTTCTACTGCCATGACTGCTTTTCCCAGGATTTATTCCTCATTGCTTTTTGGGTGCATTTGGTTGTTTAGAATATTTGAAATGTTGTGGGCTCTATGAAGTTTCAGAAAAGCAGCCGTTAAGTGGGAAGCAAAGCTGAACTAAGACATAGAAACCTTCGTGTTGTGCAGATAAAATTTGCGCTCGTGATAGATTTGAACCCGGGACTTTCTGTCGGGATATCCATACATAATAATACCTGCATTTTTAAAGCGCTTTTCATCTAAGGGTCACAAAGCGCTGCACAGCGCTGTGGAGAGAACGGCATGTCAACAACAACATCAGAGCAGTTCAATTGAAAGTCAAATAATGGCTATAATTTAGCTCGAGCAGGCGCAGGTCGGCAGAGAGCCATCATCCCGGCACGACAACACTGAACCGCATCAACAGTCCTAGCCAGAGGACTTGAAAGTCTTATGGAACAAGTGAGTCTTGAGACGAGATTTGAAGATGCCCAGGGACTCAGCCGATCGAATCTCTTAATCGAAGAGAGTTCCAGAGTTTGGGAGCAGCGCGCGAGAAGGCCCTGTCACCCATGGAATGGAGGTGCGATCTGGGCACAAGCAGTAAGCCCGTACATAAAACTCTTGCTCCATTATACAGGGCGTTATACAGAATGTCGCTTGCTTGCCGCGCAGATCGTGCCGATGAAGGGCCTGTGGGAGGACGTGGTGCCGACGCTGCCCAAAGGACACTTCGATGGTAAGAACAGCGAGCGTGCTTGTCAGCTCCTTGTGCGTCATCACGACGCGTCTGACGACCCTCCTGTGAAGCACCGAGTATTGAGCGTTTTGAGTTCGTGGGAGGAAACTGGAGGACCCGCAGGAAACCCATGCAGAATATGAGATAACACAATAGCCTGACTTTTGAAAACATTTTCAAATACTTGTAGATAAGATTCATAAATGGTGTCCTTGAGTGCCCAGAAAGGCGCCTTAAATAAAATGTATTATTATTATTATTATAAATCCACGTGGTAGTTTTACAGTAATAGCCCTCTCTCCAGCTGTATGTCAGCTATTGACTAGATTCTCAAACGTGCTGTTTTCGAAGAAACTCCACAGCCACGCTCAGCCTCGGGTGATGAACTTTGATTTGCAATTCTGAGTTACAATTTGCTGCATGCTGCAAACTCTTTACCTCCAGTACATACCATCAGTAAGATGTCAACACAGATTACTTATCTCTTATTTACTTAACAGAGAAACACTTATTTTTCCCTCCGTAATATATTAACTGCGGTACTGATTAACGTAGTTCATGTGACCCCCAGGCCCTGCTGTTATCTACCGAGTAGAAAGTTAGCGTTACTGCACTGGATCCCAGCCATGTCCACTTGTGTCCTAAACTTCAATATTATTAGTGAATTTTTAATACATATATTCACTTGTAATTTTGCCTTTTAAGATTGTAGTTGAAGGTCTGATCGTGTTTTGCTTATTGTTCTGCAACGCTGTGTATATTTTCAAAAGCCTAAAAATAAATTTGGTTGCTGTTGATTTTCCATTCTGGTGCCGTTGTTGCTGACGTGGCCGTTTTTTCCGCAGCTCTGTGAGGCGCTTTGTGACCCTCTGGTGAAAAGCGCTCTATAAATGCAATCATTATTATTATTACCGAATGAGCATTGGAATCAGCAACGGCATCACACTATCGACAGGCCGATGTGCACACACCCTTCACGATAAGCTACTGAGAGCAGTTCTCAATCATATCAATGTCTGGCTGAGTGAGTCACCAGCGGTGTCTACTGTTTCAGGCATTCTGTACGACACCTACCCGCTTTCCGAGGCGACCTGGCACACACATCAGTTTGACTTCATTAAGGTAACGTTTCAATTGTGACCAATGCAATGGATAAAAAGAGAGGCCTTTATTTAGCCGAGGAAAGCATCGGCACGTGCCTGCATTTTGGTGTTTGGTGTGTTGGGGGAAACTATTACGTGCCTGGAGAAAATTCCAAGTGCACGGGAGGGTAACGCTCAGAGCTCAGCACAAATGGACCCAATAATCATCATCACCATTCTCAACACCTGCTTTATCATGTACAGGGTCGCTGGAGGCCGGAGCTTATCCCAGCAGAGAGAGGGTGCAAGGCGGGGTTATACCCATGATATGACGCCAGTGTATCACAGGGCACTAGGGGGCAATTTAGTCAGCAAGCCAATTAACGTAGGTAGCGGCGTGTCTTAGGACGATGGGAGGAAACCGGCGTACCCGGCAAAAACCCACCAACAGCCATAATCTGCTGCTGTAATGTCATCTCGGGACCTCCTCGCAGCATACACAACGCTAAGGAATAAACTGAGTGGTATACAAACACACATGAGAAAAAAAGCCTCGATACATTAATCATTACCGCATACCTTCACACCCCTTCGCCTTTATTTCAAGCAAACGGCAGAGGACACTGTGGAAAGAGCGCGTGTTGGAGGCTACACGGCTCATATCGGACTCTGCTCTCAAGGCCGTTGCATGGAATGGTGGCCTCATACATAGTATCTACCAACTGCGTTCGATCATAGGGAATTGTGGAGAGTTTATTGGTTCCGATAATGGTCTGTTTTGCTACCAAAACGTAAACAAGCCCACAATTTGCCTATGATACTCAAAGTCTGGTGGAAAATTACTGTCGAGCACGTACAGCCCTGCAACCTGTATCTGCACAATGTCTCATCTCATTGTCAGAAACTGCTTTGTCCTGTACAGGGTCGCGGTGAGCCGGAGCCTATCCCGACAGACACAGGGCGCAAGGCAGGGATATACCCACGATGGGACGCCAGTCCATCACTGGGCACAGAGCAATTTAGTCTGCAAGCCAATTAACCTATGCAGCAGCATGTTTTTTTGGACTGTGAGAGGAAACAGGAGTGCCCGGTGAAAACCCACACAGACACAGGGAGAACATGCAACCTCCACACAGAAAGGCACCCGAGCCGAGACTCGAATTCGGACCCTTCTTGCTGTGAGGCGACAGCGCTACCCACTGGGCCACCGCTGCACGATGTCTGAGTCGGCTAATCCTGAGCATCTGGGCCTGTTCCCCGACCTGCCAGCAAGCCTTCGGCAATGCACCTGATGAAAATTATTATCAGCATCCTGATTGTGCCTCCAACGTTGGAGGCGAAACGTCGCAAAGCACAGAGCAGGAGCGGCTATCCTGAACGAAACCCCTCTTAAGAGCACTTCCCATCCGCCCATTGGTAGGATCGTGTACCCATGTTAACGGTGCTCTCTTGCTGTGCCAGGGCTATGCGTATGACCTCCTCAAGCCTGGCGGTGTGCTCACCTACTGCAACCTCACCTCATGGGGCGAGCTCATGAAGAACAAGTTCACCGACATTGAGAAGATGTTCCAGGTCATCGACGCGTTCCTGCGATTCGGGGCGACGCGCATCGTCTGATGATTTTGATGCCACCTTCTCGTTGATACTATTCCCTGTTATTATATTTTTGTCGTTTCGTACGTGGCACATTATTGTTGTAACTTGCAGCATTAGTCATTACATCATGTCTCCCGCAAATGCTAGGGTCACTTCAGTCGTTTAGTGCACATGATTTAATCACGTGATTTGTAATTACCCATCAGTATACTTTATCAATTTTAAGCCTGTGATCCGAATAGCTATTATATATTTTAGTAGTATTTATTAACTCAGGAACGCCCCACCAAAGCCTCCTTTTCAGCTGGGCCGTTACGTTTTGGAGTAGAGGGCGACAGTTGCCGAGTTTCTGCAGATGCAGGTTTTCGCAGCTCCTTTAAAAGAGACAGGGCAGCGCTCGATATGGTTATCCTGGAAGAAAAGCTTTGGAAAGCGACCGTCGTTAAGTTTCCCAATCGAGTAATTTTCCATTAATAAACTGTCAGTATTAACTAGTGTTGAAACATAAATCTCTACAGAAAGTGGCAAACGCGCTATCACTAGCCCATGTCACCCCCATGATGCACACAGGCACTGTACCAATGATGTAAAAATATTGTAAAGTTGTATTTTACGTGGATGAATCCAAACATATGACTGTCGGTGACATAGAACATAAAAGCCATAAGGAAGCTTGCACTAACACAAGCATGTGTGTGGGGTTCACACAGGAGACACAAGTACCCAAGCTCGTGGAGGCAAAGTTCAGGAAGGAAGACATCAGCGTGGAGGTCATGAACCTGGTGCCGCCCTCCGACTGCAGATACTACTCACACACCAAGATGATCGCCCCCATCATAGTGAAACACTAGGCTGTGTGCACGCACTAGGGAACGGCAGCGAATACGAATCTCTCTTCCAGCATAGCCACTCGCACCGCTATGGCACTTCATTTGTGGCATCCATTAACCGGTTTTCCGCCGTTACATCAGAGGGGGAGCGGCATGGTGGCCCAGTGGTTAGCGCTGTCGCCTCACAACAAGAAGGTCCCTGGTTCGAATCTCGGCTCGGGTGCCTTTCTGTGTGGAGTTTGCATGTTCTCTCCCCGTGTCCATGTGGGTTTTTGCTGGGCACTTTGGTTTCCTCCTACAGTCCAAAAAACATGCTGCTGCATAGGTTAATTGGCTTGCAGACTAAATTGCCCGCAGTGCCCGGTGCAGGACTGGCGTCCCATCGTGGGCGTATCCCTGCCTTGTGCTGTGTCTGCCGGGATAGGCTCCGGCTCACCGCAACCCTGTACAGGACCAAGCGGTGTCTGACAATGAGATGAAATGAGACATCGGAGGGGAGCCAGCATGGGTTGTTTTTTTCCACTATTCGAACTGATGTGTGCTGTCAAACCGAGCTAAAACCACGCTGCGAGCATTTGAAGACATCTAAATAGGCTTCGCAGCGGCCAAGCAGGGCCAGGGATAGCATGGCGGGGCTTGTAAGTGACGTTAATACGCTGTGAGCACATTGTGTTACCACGTCAGCCACTGGACATGGTTTCCGCTTTAAACACTTTTTTTTTGGTGACGCTAAAGCAATTGTCTCGCATTCATGACTCGAAGATCAAAGCCTTTGCCCTACATCATGGCCCTAACTAGATCACTGAGTGTGTTGTCAGCCACACGGCTCAGCTTCTGCAGTAGAAAAAAACTCTGGGGTTTTGCAGTGCAGTAGAAAAGAGATATCTCATCTCATTATCTGAAACCGCTTAATCCTATATAGGGTCACGGTGAGCCGGAGCCTATCCCGGAAACACAGGGCGTAAGGCAGGAATACACCCGACGACGGGACGCCAGTCCATCGCCGGGCATTGCGGGACAATTTTTAGTCTGCGAGCCAATCAACCTATCCAGGAGCATGCTTTTGGACTGTGGGAGGAAACCGGAGTACCCGGCGAAAACCCACGCGGACACGGGGAGAGCATGCAAACTCCACACAGAAAGGCACCCGAGCCGAGACTCGAACCCGGGACCTTCTTGCTGTGAGGCGTCAGCGCTAACCACTGGGCCACCGTGCCGCCCAGAAAATTACTTTACCGTAATTAAGTTTGTTTTTTTTGTAACTGAACTCAGAAAAAAAATAACCAATACTGTTTTTCAAGGGACCTCTGTATATAAGGTACAGATAATTTTACCATGCGATTCCTCCGGTGTGTCATGATTCAGAATAATGTTTGATGCCTGTGATGATTAATAAACAAGGTAACGGTGCAGCCCTGATGTTTCCTCGTTTATGCTGTCAAGGATGGAAGACGTTTTCACTATAATAATAATAACTTGCATTTATAGAGCGCTTTTTATACGAGGGTCACAAAGCGCCGTGGGAAGCTCTATCTAGTCAGTGCAATCCAGAGACTATATTTTAATCAAATCACTGGTGGACCTTAGAAGAGGTGCCAGTGCCTATGCTTTACCCCACCACAGGTGACTTGGCAGTTGAGTGTTGTGTGCCCACTTACACTGCCGGGGGTTGAATTTAGAAAATTAGCTAATTTTCTCAAATCCCGTGCCAGGAATTGTGCTGACTTTTAAAACCACGGCGGCACCCAGTCGGGATAGGCATGCGTCAAGTCAATGATTCATTGCTTGACAGCCTTTGTGACGTCACAACCAGCTCACGAGATGGCGTACAGCGTGTCTCGTATTTATTTTAGTTGTACCGATGTCGACATCTGCTTCCATGTTGGAGAGGTATCCTCAGGCAACCTGAGACTCAGAACGCCTGAGGAAATGCCTCCAAATGTGGGAAGCAAACGGCTGTGAAAGAGAGGGGAGGAGCACTCGACACGGCTATCAAACGTAATTTACATATTTAATTTATTTTATGAATGCTATTTATTTCATCATGAAAAAAATCAGTACCCTGGTCGTTGTTGTATGGCAACTCTGCAGAGGATATGGCCAATCAGATGTAGGCTGTCCTCTCGGCTCAGGACTGATCCGTACAATCGCCATATAGCAGTACCTTGTTAAAAACAAACCTGGCCAAGGGACTAGAGAATTTCAGAGATACACAGAGACTCATCGATACGTAGAGGCTGACAAATGTACAGAGACATATTTTATCAAAATCCGTGTGCTGCAGCACACGGATAAATCAGCAACAGCAGCGCATAGTGTAGATAAGCAACACAAAATGGATTTTGATAAAATACGAATACTAGCAGCCATCCGCCATAAAGGTCCAAGATTAATTCGTGAAGCAATTGAGATTCAGAAGACTAAAAACATCATGAACCGAAAACAAGAAATGCGTATAAAACTTAGCCAATCCTGGAGGCCAGTTATTGAAGTCAGGACAGCAGGACATCAGAGAGGGATCGTCTAATTATAGGAGGGGCATCTTTTCATGAGATGGAAATTAGGGGACTAGCCACAGACAAAGCAGGGAGGGGGAAATCACAGTTCCGGGGGTGGGAATAGGATATGGAAATTAGTGTCAAGGTGACTTAGAAGCGGACTCACACAACAAAGAACACACGCAGGAGACAATAGAAGCCGCGCACGAACACTTCGCCTGAGGATGCCTCCAACGTGTGAGGCGAAACGTCGCGAGGAGAGGAGAGAGAGCCATCGACGCGGCTGTCCCGAGAGAGCAGCTTTTCGAAGCAATCATCAGATGTAGGCTGTCCTCTCGGCTCAGGGCTGACCCGTATCATCGCCATATAGCAGTACCTTGTGAAAAACAAACCTGGCCAAGGGACTAGAGAATTTCAGAGATACACAGACTCATCGATACGTAGAGAGTGACAAATGTACAGAGACATATAGAGATACACAGAGACTCATAGAGATGTACAGACTTAGTCAGATACATGGAGACAGACACACAGAGACTCTTAGAGATACGCATAGACTCATAGAAATACACAAGAGACTCATAGACATGCACAGCTCACAGTCGAACAGATACGTGGGGACTCAGATACGCAGAGACTCGTAGAGATATACAGAGACTCGTAGAGATACAGACTCATAGAGATACGCATAGACTCATAGAGATACAGAGACTCATAGACATGCACAGCTCACAGTCGAACAGATAGTGGGGACTCAGATACACAGAGACTCGTAGAGACACACAGATACTCATAGAGATGCACACTCAGATACATACAGATATATGGGGACTCTGATACACGGAGACTCGTAGAGATACACACTCATATAGATACACACAGACTCAGAGATACACAGACTCATAGAGATACACACAGACTCAGAGATACACACAGACTCAGACTCGTAGAGATACACAGAGACTCATATAGATACACACAGACTCATAGAGACACACCGAGACTCATAGAGATACACACAGACTCAGACTCGTAGAGATACACAGAGACTCTAGCCACCTAGCGGTTAACACAGATATATAGTTGGCGGCCAGAGGCCACGTAAAGGCCATTAACATCTCATCTCTCATCTCATTATCTGAAACCTCATCTCATCTCATTATCTGAAACCGCTTAATCCTATATAGGGTCACGATGAACCGGAGCCTATCCCGGAAACACAGGGCGTAAGGCAGGAATACACCCGACGACGGGACGCCAGTCCATCGCCGGGCATTGCGGGACAATTTTAGTCTGCGAGCCAATCAACCTATCCAGGAGCATGCTTTTGGACTGTGGGAGGAAACCGGAGTACCCGGCGAAAACCCACGCGGACACGGGGAGAGCATGCAAACTCCACACAGAAAGGCACCCGGGCCGAGAGATTCGAACCCGGGACCTTCTTGCTGTGAGGCGTCAGCGCTAACCACTGGGCCACCGCGCCGCCTAGGCCATTAACAAACTATGATAAAAGAGTTCCTTCACCTCCATGCGATTGGTTCTCTCGGGGGTGGTTCCCTGGACCCGGGGGGTCGTGGGGACCCCAGCAGGGGGCGCACGTGGCTCCTCCAGCACTCACCGCACTGTACGCGCGGGGCGTGGTCCCCGCACGGGAAGTTCCTGCCCACGTGTTCCGGTACTGTAGTGTGCGGCTGCGCGGCCGCTCGTGTGCTGCGAGTATCCATACTTCACCCGTCTCGCCACTGTGCTGCAGACGTGGCCGCGCGGGGTGAGTCGTGCAGCAGAACTGGAGCTGTGGTGGCGTGTGGGTGTCTGCGGTTGGTCTTCTGGCCACCTTCCCCCCTCGTGTCCCTTGCTGGCTTTCATAATTGCAGCGCTCACCTACAGTACTCGACCATACGGAGGATGTGTCACCGTTTTGTACGCTCACATTGTTGAAAGATCTGGAGAGGGTCCCGTAAGTGGGGTCCTCCTGCAGGCCAGGTTGCGGTGGTTGGCTCATGTAGCCCGCATGCCCCCTCAAGCAGCGTTCTTCTCGGCACCAGATCCTACAGGAAGTTGGTGACAATGGTCTTCCACAAATCTCTGCTCTCTGAACTTCCAAGAATGTCCGTTGTTGAGATGTTCATCCATCTCAAGAGACTCTTGACATAAGTCAATCTCTATCGTCTACGATCTCACTTTCCTTCAAATTTGCAGTTGTAACCAGATAAAAAATAATTCCTTCCTCATAATATGCCTCAGCATGTCACCATTTTTAGCTTTTATAGATCCACTAGGAGTGCACCTTGCTTCACCTGTGATATCTTTGACAATCCTACACAATGATGTAACATCTTTATCCTTTTGCGTTTCCATTCCTGTGTATCGTTAAGCCATTTTTCTGTTTCTATGTTGCATAAACCCCCCCCAAAAAATGTTATTGCTGCTGATTTCCCGTTCTAATGCCGTTGTTGTTGACGCGCCGTTCTCTCCGCAGCGCTGTGCAGCGCAATTATTATAATGATCGCATTGTATTATGTAGTATCCGATACTGTCCTATCACGGTTTTTAATTTTTCTTCTGCCTTTCATTAATTCCAGGATCAACGAATCATCCACTTATGTTTCCTTTGTTGTGCTTTTACCGGTCTAACATCTTTGTTTTTTCCAACCAATATTTCTTTAAACATTTACCATTTCCAGATATTTACTTCCTCTTCGAGTCCTTTAAATCGTTCTTTAACTGCAGTTGTGTGTGTTCCTATAATCATATTGTTTTTTATTAGAACTTTATTATCGAGCTGCTTTGTAGTTTTTTGTTCCAGTTTCTTGAGCCTTACCTTGATGGTGCAGACTACAAGCACTTGGTCATTTCCACAATCAGCCCTGGGTACGATTTTGATTATTGAACTGCATTCCTGGAATCTTTTGTTGCTAGTAATATAGGTAATTTGATTTCTAAATTTATCTCCATGGCTTTTCCAAGTTTACCTTCTCAGTTGGTGCTCAAACCATGTGTTCGTAATAACCTGACCATTGGCCAGATAGAGGGGGCTAAACTGGCATGGCACTGGCTTGAGAACAGATGGACTGATGTGGCACAGGAGGATCTGGAGCTGGGTTGACTTGCTGAAGACTGTTACCAGTGGTGTTGAGATCGACCTTTGTGGAGGATTTTGAAGGATGCTATGGGACAGTTGGAGGCAGTCGCCCTCCAACAATAACGGAGGGCAGAGGAGGAACAGTGACAACAACGACTGTAGTGCTAGGCACATAAAACACAGTGAGGTGGTATAGTAAAGAGCAAAGGAGGTGCATCTGCACGTTATTCAGTCAGTCCATGGCACATGCTTTTTTCTGAAGTTTTCCTGTGGAGTTAAAAGCATGCATAACTTTCTTTCCAGGTATCTGCAGTGGCTGAGTGTGCCGAAACATTTTAAGATCAGGAAACTGGACAAGGAGGCCTTAGTGTGTGTTTAGAGCCAGCGGTTGAACAGTGAAGGTCCGACAAGATTGTCGCAAAACAACGTGCCTCCAATACAGCATTGTTTACATATCTTCACACGGAGAGATGCTCCTCTGGCAGATGCTGTTTTCTCTCTCGTACGGTCTATCGCGTCTCACGCGTGTTCACATGTTGTACGCTCACAAGATCTTTGAACGATTTGGTCACATCCTAAAGGACCCAAACAAATCCGCCAATGAACTAAAGCAGGGGTTCTCAATGTTTTTCACCTGAAGGTCAGCTTGGCCCGATTCGGGTCTGGTCTCCACGGACTACTAGGTGGCGTTCGTGACCCGCTGATGACCCAGCGGTGGAGAACAGCGGAGTTAAAGGACTGTGTAGTTCCTCCAAACTCCCTCCTGTAACATCGGAATTGCCTCTTTTTATTCCCATTAAAACATCCATTTGTTTAACTTCATTTGGTTAAAAAGTCTGTCCACATTGTCGCCCAATATTTTTGGAATAGTTTCGCCACTCTAAAGCTTGATCCTCTCCCACTCTGTGTCCCTATTGGATTAGCACACAGGGCTCGCACCTTTAACCCAAGCTTTTATGGTGCCTCTTTCACATTGTGCTTCGTGTAAGGTCGTTAAATATGTCGTTGAGTGTCAGTGTAAGGACACAGAACGCGGCCTCTACAATTGTGTCTTTCTGGCCACTGTGCCCATGCAGCACGGGCCTCCCGAATAGAATAGTCGGGCAGTCTCGATTAACGGGGCCATCCGCATAACAAACAAAACCTAATAGATTAGAAAAACCTTTCAGCTTAAATAAAAACCGTTAACCATAGCAGCCCAGTAACGATATTCTTGTACTGTAATGGCACCGACACGAAGTGTCGTTTTGTGTTTGTTACTAGCAGAGTACCTGCCCTGCGGTCAATGTTCCAAGCATGCAACGCATTCGTCTCACGATGAAGATAAAAGAGTGCTTAAGAGGGTTGATGGTACGTGTGCGAAAGGGGGAATTTAAAACTGAAATAATGTTCAAGTTTGAGAAACTGAAACAAACGTTGGTTTTGTGAAGATGCCGGAGCTCCTCTGCTAGTGCGTGGAAAGCTGCCGCTATTTCCGGGCGCTTCGCGACGAGCCCCATGGCATCCGTGTCGAGGGACGCGCGGGATGGACCTCGCAAGCCGCAGCGCGGCACGGACGCAGCGGGAACGGACGACACGGAGAACACGGCACGCGCTGGCGTGCGGAGGGCCCTGCGGCAGCCGAGGAAATGTCGACCCGATGGCGAGTGGCAGATGCAGGGTTCGTGTGAACGTAAACGGAAAACGAGGAAACCCGAGTCTGTTGGGCCTGAAAGGAGCAAAAGTGGCAGCAAATCAGTACCGGCATCCACCGCCGTTGCTGAATCTATCCCGTCGCGGAGACGAAGGGAATCTCGGCCCTGCGGTGAGACGCGCCGTCAGGCGCGTCCACAGAGTGCCGTGATGCGGGCGAGCGTGGCTGCGCCTGCTAGAGAGGCTGGCGTTGCCGTTGGAGGTGCCTCGGCGCCCTCCGTTGAGGGACCAAAAGGAGACGCGTGCCTTCACCCCGAGAGCCGTCGCACTCTGACGCCGAGCGCCGCCTCTGCAGCCGGAGGGAATGCCAGGCCCAGCGCGCCCTTGGAAATCCCAGCGGCACTCCCGCGGGAGGATTCGGACCTGCTAGGTGGCACAGGTGGGTGCTGCCAGGGGCTCGGGTTCCAGTATAGGTTCGGGTTGACAGGCTTTGGATGTTGGTGCGACCCTGCTGTCTTGCCTCCCTCCTGGGCAGGATCGTGGGTGCTTCCACCCAGCTGCGCTCATCTGGACCCTGCTCTGGGTGATGTGAGCAGCAGTGAAGAGGAGGACGACTGTCTGCCCAGTTTCTTCGCCAGCTTGGGTGACTGCGGGCGGAATCGTGCCACCGTCGCGCCCACTATACGTCGAACTGCGTGTCGCATTTGTGTGTTGCCTGTCCCGACTCTAATTTACAGCAGTACCTGCCTATCTAAACCATCATTTGTCTCATCTCATTGTCAGAAACCGCTTAGTCATGTACAGGGTCGTGGTGGGCCGGAGCCTATCCCGGCAGACACAGCGTGCAAGACAGGGTTATACCCACGATGGGACGTGAAGTCTTATCACCAGGCACTGAGGGCAATTTAGTCTGCCAGCCAATTAACCTACGTGGCAACATGTTTTTGGACTGTGGGAGGAAACCGGAGTGCCCGGCGAAAACCCACGCGGACATGGGGAGAGAACATTCAAACGCCACACAGAAAGGCACCCGAACCGAGATTCGAAGCCGGGACCTTGTTGCTGTGAGGAGGCGACAGCGTTGCTCACCGGGCCACCGTGCCGCCCACGACCATTTGTGTTTCCCATAAATTGCAACCGACGTCATCATCATTAAGGATTTCTGGCAAAGGCCAGATCGTTTTGGTTGTAAATTGCCAGCCAAACGTCGTGTTCTATTTATAATGTTGTGGGTTTGCTCTCCACCGCCCCGGTGCGCTGCTGAAGTATTAATTAAATAGCACGTTCTGTTCACGTGACAGCCCTACTAATTAGCTGAGCGGAAGTTGGTCTGTGACACATTTACGTTCACGCGATCAAACCTAATACACTATCGTGGGACGTAGTTTGATTAATTAAGCGGCAGTAACCGTTAAAGATAACACAATTTGATAAGCTGCCGATGATTTGCATGCAAATAGCGATATGGAGGCATAAATTATGTTAAATGTGTTGTCGTCTTAGGTTCCTTTGAGCCGAAGAAGGATGACTTGGTATGGTGCAAATATCAGCGGTTTCCGTACTACCCTGCGGTGGTGAGAGCACAGCAACAACAACCACAGCAACAACAACCACAGCAACAACAACCACAACCACAGCAACAACAACCACAGCAAC
>JAZEWT010000027.1:1710482-1734612 GCA_036362905.1 Mordacia mordax
AAAACTTAACCCAGCAGCTGAGTCTGGAAACGGACCATCTCCGGCCGCCACTACTCTAAGACTTGTGCTTCTTGCTCTTAAGGGTTAAGGATTTTCGCGTTGAGATGCGCAGCGGTAACGCGTGTCTCGCAGTAAGCAGCGTCGGGGCCGAATCCAGACATTGGTGACTTCCCGTCTGGAGTTAGTGTGTTCTCCCGGTTCTCCGTTCTCTTCTGTAACAAATGACGTACGATTGTGCTGATAAAGGGCCGTAGCAACAGTTGGAATCACCGTAATCCCTGTTAGCCCGCAGTGATTGTCTCCTCTCTTTTACGATGTATCACCTACCACGTTGGAGAGATCCTCAGACTCTTGAGCAGTCTCGTCTCGTTGTCAGAGACCGCTTAGTCCTGTACAGGGTCGCCGTGAGCCGCAGCCTATCCCGGCAGACACAGGGCGCAAGGCAGGGATATACCCACGATGGGACGCCAATTCATCACCGGGCACTGCGGGAAATTTAGTCTGCGAGCCAATTAACCTATGCAGCAGCATGATTTTTGGACTGTGGGAGGAAACCAGAGTGCCCGGCGAAATCCCACGCGGGCACGGGGAGAAAATGCAAACTCCAAACAGAAAGGCACCCGAGCCGAGATTCGAACCCAGGTCCTTCTTGCTGTGAGGTGACAGCGCTACCCACTGCGCCACCGTGCTGCCCTTCTTGAGTAGTTTCCCTGAAAATTCTGCTGTTATATACGAAGCCTCCATCAATACAGTTTAATTACTAACATAGTGTATAACGCGCCGCGCAAATTCTACGCCTGGTCACGGACGAGACGCGGGCATGGAGGCACGAGGAAACTGCAGACGGGTGGTGGAGTCGTCCAGGTGGTTAGCCGGCGCCAACTCGCCAGACACTGCTTCCTACATATTCTGATGTTATCAGCCAATTGATTAATGAACGTTTCTTTTCGGGGTCCGAGGCGGGAATCGGACCGCCTCGGACAGAACATTCTTTCTCTGAGGTGCAGATGTTAGCGCTGCGCCACCGTGCTGCCGGACGACGTTACTAACGTGCGCGCGTTCCCTGAAACTGTTTTGCTTGCAGGTAAAACGCGTCTGCAAAGAGAAGCGCCGCTTTCGGGTCATGGTGCTGTTTTTCAGCTTGCAGATGCAGTTCAGCACCGAGAAGCTCAATGTGTAAGACGCTTCCTGCTCGCAGTGCACGCCCGTACGCCTCTTGTACCGATGTAGGTTCTCACAGCGCGGCGTATTTTCGAGGTTGTTCCGCTCCCGCTCGGCCACGTCACCGCCAGCTTTTGCCTTCTACAGGATTCATACCAGCGCCCGGTTAATCCCGTGGAGGGACGCGGTGAACCGGAGCCTAACCCGGTAGATGCTGGGCGCGAACCAGAGCTATGCCCACGATGGGACCCCAACCCATTGCAGGGCACCGGGGGTTAAATTAGTCAGGACAATTAATCTAGGCAGCATGTCCTTGGACTCTGGGAGGAAACTGGAGGACCCGGCGATAACCTACGCGGACACGGGGAGAACACGTAAATTTCACGTAAAAAGCACCCGAGCCTGGAATCGAACTTGGAACCGCTTCTTGCTGTGAGGCAAGAGAGCTACCCAATGTGCCACCGTGCACCTGGACACTATCGGAATCCACATTGTCTTGTATTGTGCAAAGAAATTGCTACTTTACATCTTCATGATATCTTTCTCACTGTCGAATGGAATTTAATGATGTTGCGTTTGTCGTTGTGCAGATTCGGTGTATCGGTGAAACATATCAAGCCCTTCAACTGCCGAGAAAAAGATGAATTAATTGTAAATGTGCTTTACGGTGGATACATTGCTCATTCACACATAGAATCATAGCGTTCGTCACTTTGTGTATTATCTGGAAGCATTAATTGAGCTATGTAGCTTTTTTTAACAGTTGTCTAGCGGGTAGGGTTGAGCGAGTTATAACGTGCCGGGGCCAATTTAGTTAGGACAATAAACCTAGGCAGCATGTCTCGGGACTGTTGGATGAAACTGGAGTACCCCACAAAAAGCCACGTGGACACGGGGAGGGATCACAACTCCACACAAAAGGACACCCGACCCAGGAATCTAACCCAGACCCTTGCTGTAAAGGCATCCGCGCCACTTATCTTGTCACCACCAGTGACTGTAGATGTGGCGCCCTCGTGTGTACGCAATAGGGAATTACCGTGTTCTCCAGATTATAATGGGAGTACTCGGATGGGCTTTTACTAATGGTTGCTCTTGTGTGGTTGGCATAGCTCTGTGAAGTATGGTTGTAAAATGGCAGTGTCACTCCCTTGAGTACCGTGTGGAGGGATTTCTCCATGAACTCAGATGTCCAGTTATCACGAAGCCATCAATGGATTTGCCAAACATCTCGGTGCAGGACCCTCCTGAAACCGAGGCCCATTGAGGCTCGTCTGGGTTAAACACTGGCACTATTGTGCTTAGCGATGTAGGTTTTCACGGCTTATTGTGTGAGAATTGCTCTCAAGGGCTGCTGTTTCGGGATAGCCGTGTCAGGCGTTCCTTTTCCCTCCTTTCTTGACAATTCGCATGCCGCGTTCAACGCGTCATCAGGCTTGATTATTCCTCCGTATTCTCACCGATGCCCGTGTGATAATGTGGAAATGTACGTTGCTCTTTCATTCAGGCAGAGGCAAGAAAATCCTACCCGAAGGAGATGTATCTCTACCTGGAGCTGGTAACTGATTACCGGATGAAGATGGGTAAGGATTTAAGCAGGGCTGCATTATACTCGAGCGTCGTGACCTGTCATTGACTGCTGTAAATACTTTTTATTTGTCAATCATCGTCTCTGTGTAAGAAGTGGTGGTACAGCTGACAAACTTTAACGAACAAATGCCTAACTCAATCCCGGTTATTCTAGAGGTAACAATCTCATTGTAAGTAGGCCTGATTTTTGTGGGTTGATAGATCTACATGCTGTACATTTTTGTCCCTTACGAATTAGCGATTTTTGTTATAGAGGCTGATAATGTACTCATCCTGGCACATTATTGACATTCATTGTGATCATGAATAATTGCCTACAGTGGTCAATTTTACGCGTTAAGCCATTTTCAGCATTTAAAGCATGACCAATTGCCTTTTGGTGATATAGAAGCATTGGATGGATGTCTTGTCATTCACATGGCGAAGGTACATTCGAGTTGACAATGCTGGCTCTTGAAGATGAAAGGCATTCGGCCCTAAAATTGTTTCATTACTTCCACCGTTGGTGGGCAACCGACCAATCCGGCTCAACCTGGATATCGTGGCCCTTTAATCCAGCAGCAACACAATATGGCTTGCCATACAGACGAATTAATTGTCTTAAGATCAGTACTAAGAAGTGATTTGTAAACCTGGACACATGTCAAAGCAAGCAATACTTAATGACTTAATGCCTGGCATAGAAACGCATTTGTTGTTTTTTTATGGTCACTAGAAAGTGTCTCTCTTCCAGTTTCAGGCTCTGCCGTACAGAAAACTTTCATAGAGTATTGCAAGTCTGAAATGAGTAAGTACCGTTCAGCAAGCATTAGACGCACAGTTGTCACATCATTCATGCAGTTGTTAGAGGGGTTATCATTATATTTTAAAATGTTGGCAAAAAAATATTTTGTAATGCCTACGGTTGCTGATTTTATGATGTGGGTTTTCACGGCTCAATGCATGATGATTGTTTCGAAAAGATGCCCTCTTGGGACAGCCGCGTCGATCGCTCCCTCTCTCCCTATCGCGACATTTCGCCTGGCACGTTCGAGGCATCCTCAAGCGCCTGAGAGGGAGCGATCGACGTGGCTTTCCTGCGAGAGCAGCTTTTCGAAGTTCCTGATTGTTTTTTAAATTTCTGGTTGTGCTGTGCGTTGCTCGGCGTGATCTTCAACGTTTCGCTCGCCTGAGAGTTTCAGAAACCGTTCGGTTCCAGGAACCGATCAAAGCAGTCGAGCTCCAATAGAAGGTCCGAGCGCGTGGGGTGAAATGTTGGATAGCATCCCGAACAACAGACAGCGGCCCAACCCCGAAAACGCATGAGGAAGCACAGCCGTGATAACCTGCACGGGATTGAGTAAGGGTAACCATCGCACGGTTTTCGCCGCAGGTGCCTCAATTTGGCATGGGCCTTCTACCCCACTGCCGAAATCCTTCCGCGACCTCCCAGAGTCGGAGATCCGGGTCGGCGAGCCATCGCTCGTCGGCAACGAAACCAAAGCCGCCAAAACTCCGATTGCGGCGGCGACTGAAAAGCGGATCCTCCCGAACCGTGACGAGGTCCTGCGGCGGCGCTTCAACGAGCGCCTCGTGCGCCGCATCGTCCAGGGGAGCGTGGCCGAGCATCACCTGCGCCAGCTGCTCCGCGGTGCCGTTCGCTCGCAGTGGCTCGCCGAGTTCCGGGAGCAGCGGCGCCTGAGCGATCGGTGCGTGTCGCTCTACCTGGAGGACGACGCGCACGTGAAGCAGCTGGCGCAACACCTGGGCGAGGTGTACGAGCGCGAGCGCGAGCGCTGCGCCGCAGAGGGCCGTGCTGGATTCTTCGAGGTGGATGCGTTCCGCCTCCCGCAGTTCATCCTCGATGTCCTCCTCCCCGAGGTCAGCCGCCGCGACCGGCGCTTAGAGTCTCGTCTGATGATTTGCCGAGGATCAGATTATTAGTCTGCAACGATGTGTATTTTTAAAAAAATACCCAAAAAAAACGTTATTGCTGCTGATTTTCCGTTCTGGTGCCGTCAATGTTGATGTGCTGTTCTCTCCGCAGCTGTGTGCAGTGCTTTGTGACCCTCGGGTAAAAAGCGCTCTGCAAATGCAATTATTATTATTAGTCAACGTGGCTCGAGCTCAAGGGCGTGGACTCGAAGCCCTGTTTAGCAACAGCTGGCTCTTGACCGGTTTTGACCAAAAGGCCGTGTGACTAATGGCAGGGCTTCTCCAACCTCTTGCACCTCGAGGCCTCACGTGGCCCACTTTGAGCACTCGAGTGTTGTCTCCATAGACCGCGAGGCAGTGCTCGCGGCCCCACTGATGAGTCACAACCCGTCGGTGTAGGACGGCGGGCTTGCGGGATGCTTAATTACATTGGGTTGTAAGCTGTAAAACCTACAAAAGCAGTTCAGTAGATTTAAAATACCACGCAAGCTATGGGTACTTTTGCCAGTGTACATATGTAAAGAATAGAAAAGGGTTTTTACCATTTTTGGCAATTATACAGGCGTTAAGATCCTTAAACACCAAAATAGACACCTTTCACAAGTTTGCAAAAGCCACGCATACTTGTGGCGAAATATGCAAACAGGTAGCTTTGATAACAGATCCATTGTCCTTCAAACTGATTGGCCTACACCAGACATATTTTTCTTTGAGCCTGATTGTAAGTGCTAGCCAGATGCTACCAAAAGGCATCTCAGGGCAATGCAATATTACCACCCAAACTACCAAAAAGCGCTCAATCCAGCGGTGCAGTCGTTGCCGCTGAGCACAGAACTAAAGCTGCATGGTGCGTGGCGTAGACACGGTTGAGGATAAGGCCACGTTGCTTTGCCCGCTGCTTTGCCCCCTGCTTTGCCCCCTACTCGTTCAGAGTGCTCCCTGTAAGCCAACGATAAAAGTGCACGAGTGATGTTGAGGCCACACTGTTTGCGGTCGCCAGGCCGTCACGTACGCATTAATGGAGATGGAGAACATCACCTGGGAACAAGCTCGCTTCAAATTTCTGAGGGGGCCCAAGAGCAGCTGGAGGTAATGATCCTTTAAATTGCAGTGATGTCATCCCTCTTGAGCATTTCCTGTCAATTAGATTACTAATTAGTTTACTGATCCTAGCCGTGCTTAGCCCTGGGCAGATCTGTCTTACCCGAATGACTATAGACAACGCTTTAAGACCTTTGGGTGAAGGGTGCTTTAAAAAATATATTCATCTCATTGTCAGAAACCGCTTAGTCATGTACGGGGTCGTGGTGAGCCAGAGCCTATTCCGGCAGACACAGCGATGGGACGCCAGTCCATCACCGGGCACTGCGGGCAATTTAGTTTGCAAGCCAATTGACCTATGCAGCAGCATGTTTTTTGGACTGTAGGAGGAAACCGAAGTGCCCGGCGAAAACCCACACGGACACGGGGAGAGGACATGCAAACTCCACACAGAAAGGCACCCGAGCTGAGATTCGAACCCGGGACTTTCTTGGTGTGTTTATGGCTGTTTTCTTGTTTTTGTCTCATTTGCAGGGAGTTTGAGCTGTTTAACAATGAAATTCTACGAAAGTGACAGCATGATGAACACATTACGACTTGACCAGACTATCCACGTGTTAATGAAATGTATAATCATGTGCCTGATTTATAATAACTCAAGGGGCTGTATTCAATACTTGAAAAAAACATACTACCTTATCTGGAGATGTGAAAGCCACACTTTTTCTGGAATTGTATATTACATGTTTCCCCAGGATAAATTTTGGATTTAGATGTAATTTTGGGTATTTTAAGCAAGTTACATCTCAGGGCACTGGGGGAAATGTCGTCAGTACAGTTAATCTAGGCAGCATGTCTTTGGACTGTGGGAGGAAGCTAGAGTATCCAGCTAAAAACCCACACGGACATGGGGAGAACATTCAAATGCCACACAGAAAAGGTACCCGAGTCAGGAATCGAACCTGGGACCTTCCTGCTGTAAGTGCCGCATGCCATCACGTCACAACACTTTTTTTTTAAATGGCGTGTCGGCACATTTATGGCTCGATCCAGATTAAAAAATGTGTATTTAAAGATTAGAAATTTCACATCAGGCTTGATTATCAGGATTAATCTGAAAATCTGTAACACATTCGTTGTACATACAGTATGTTTGTCTAATTCAACAGGAATGTTGTAATGGTGTAGGTTTTCACAGCTCAATATAATTTCTCTACAGCTGTTGTCAGGATAGCCGTGAGGCAGAGATATTACCACTCTGCCACCTTGTGAAAGGTGTCCATTTTGGTGTTTTAAGATCTTAACACCTGTATAATTGCCAGAAATGGTAAACATCTTTTCTATTTTTTTTTACATATGTACACTGGCAAAAGTACCTATAGCTTAACTTTACTAATAGTTGCATTAGATACATTCTGAAAATCAAATGGTCAGTGTATCGACAAACTTATCCAGGGCAGGGAGAAGGCAGTAGTCTCGGGAACACACATGAAGGTGGGCACCCAGTTGAGTCGTGTACTCCGTCGGGTCAGAGAGAATGTAATGATGTAGGTTTTCACTCCTCTGAAACGTGCTCATGAAAGCTGCTCTTTCAGGATTGCCCCGGTGAGCGTTCCTCCTCAGTCCTTCATGACGTCTCCCCTCCCATCCATGTTGGGAGTGTCTGGCTTCTCAATCATCGGGCTTCCTGAAGACGCCTTCAGTGTGGCTTCAGTGTGGCAGGTTGAAACGTCATGAAGGAGGAAGAACGCTTGACGCGGCTATGCTGAATCACAGCATCCCGGGAGATGGTGTCCAAACTATAGAAGCCTCACATGGGTGCGAGATGTCCTTCGCGTCGCTACCCTGTGAATGATGGGCATTGGGACACTGGTTGCTTTTGTCGGTGTGAAATGGGTGGGGGGGGAGGGGGAGGTTTGGTCCTTGTCCTTCCCAGTCAGTGCTGCACTGCGCGATCTCCTGAGCCAACGAGAGGTGTGCACTTTGGTCCGTATCCCTGAGCGCTTTGATTTCTCGTAGAAAATAATCAGTGTGAGGACCACCATGGCCAAGACCTTGGCCACGTCCAGTGAGTGCAAGGAATATCCCCCCACACACCATGTTGGTAAGAGAACGTCCTGCTCCATGTGAAAGGCAGGAGATACTTACGTGAGAGCCACAGCGCAACCCTACCGCATCGTGGGTGAGAGACTTCACCGAACACAGCAAAAGGGTAAACGCATTTTATAAATCATTTTTTAAAAAAACAACGTCTCAGCAATCATGACTTACGAAAAAATACAACCTGTACGGATTATCATCACAACAGTAATGAAGTAGGTGCAGTTCTGGCCATCACAACATCACAACGCATGATGCGGTGAGCAGAGAAATAATTAATGCACGTATCAACACGTTACATTGTAATTTGCACACAACGTTCACGGAATAGCTTAACTCTTTCAATGCAAATTTACCATTGCCATCCAAAGCACTATAAGTTATGGAGACGTCTCCCCTTTGGTCCACGTGAGGACGTGCGTTACAGTGGCAATACGATAACGTTGCCACGCCGCGCAAGGGTGGCTTCGGCGACTGCCGTAGCGGGCCAAAGCATCACAGATCACCCTCTCGCACGGTACCGGTGATGTAAAATTAAACCCAGGATGCATTATCGATGCGTGGTTTTCAATTGTATTTTGCTCATCTCATTGTCAGAAACCGCTTAGTCCTGTACAGGGTCGCGATGAGCCAGAGCCTATCCTGGCAGACGCAGGGCGCAAGGCAGGGAAATACCCACGATGGGACGCCAGTCCATCACCGGGCAATTTAGTCTGCAAGCCAAATAACCTATGCAGCAGCATGTTTTTTGGACTGGGAGGAAACCGGAGTGCCCGGCGAAAACCCACACAGACACGGGGAGAGAACATGCAAACTCCACACTGAAAGGCACCCGAGCCAAGATTCGAACCCGGGTCCATCTTGCTGTGAGGCGACAGCGCTACCCACTGGGCCACCATGCCACCCCAGTTGTATTTGTACAAAGCTTAAAACTCTTATTTCAGGGGGGCACAGTTTGGCCCACTTGTTATGAGAGCACTTGTGTGTTGGGTTGAAATGGGCACACTTTTTTACACCCTGACTACATGGATCTGGCTAACTCGTACCACCGATGGCCACATCATTAACCTGGGTTTTAAATATAAACCAGGTTCCAACATTAATTGCTTTTATAATGAATCACACTTGTACAGTTTCAAGCTTCAGCTGAACGTTTACAATAACTGACATACCATAGTGATAATTTGCTTTTCATTTTTAATATGTACATATTTCCTGGCACCACGGGCAAGACCTGAACATATTTTTTTCTATTGTACAGCATAGCCTGTTAATGCTGCCAATTCATCCCTTTACTGGTAGTTTATAGAATCCAAACCTGCAGAACATTCAAGCGAACCCACATAAAAAGTAGACTTGCTATGCAAAACAATTCCGTTTCAATCAGAAATGGCAATACGCTTTTGTGGAATGGCATATGTCTCAATTCCAATTTTCAAACTGTATAATCAAGAGCTTCCAACTCGAGAAGGATTAAAGACATGCGGTTCCACACGCGTGAAAAATACTAGCTGAAAACCCAAGGGCGATGGGGGTGTACACGACTGCGATTCTCAACCGTTGGGTCGTGAGCACCACAGTGGTCCGTGGAAGACCATACCCACGCGGTGGGGCCGCGAGGCGCGACAACGTTGAAAAAAAGCGGAATTTACAAAACGTAATCGAACCGCGTCGACAAGTTGTGCGGGACGGGGAGGGGAACGGGCTGTGGAGCCACAATCTCCACTATGGACACGTACGTTCCGGCGATGAAGCCCGTTATACCGACTAAGCTGACCAAGCAGCCTTTAACGATCACCATCCAGTACTGCCAGGGCCTCATGGCTGGCTTGGGCACCATGCAGGATTGGTCTGGGTCCCTGTGGCACGTGCTGACCTGCTGGTGCCATTCCGGCCAAAAAGTGATGATTTCCAGAATGGGCGGGATGATGAGGGCGAGTGCAGAACTGCTGATCGAGCCCACTAGGGCGATGACAAGGTCGAGCTTGGGGATGAGCATGGCCAGGGCACCTGGGTGCACGGTGGGGGGGGGGGTGTAAAGCCACACTGTCAAAACACAGGCCAAGAGCTTACTTACCTCGCACGATTCACAATCCACATTACACGTTGCACACACTACAGCTGCGAGTCGTTATCTCACCATTGTGGTCGCTACAGTTAACATTTTTAACATGGTATGTGTGTGTACGCGAGATATTTTATAAAACTTTTGGATTAATTAAAACATATCTGTAAATTGGGCATTTTCAGATCTGGAAAAATGGTTTCGGATGGATGTGTAAGTATGACGTCAGAGGCGGGCGATTGAAGCATGTGGTCGGCCATCACATCCTCAGTTTTACTGCAAAGATGTGGTATTGGGTGACATCACTTTTCTTATGAACACATTAAATGACTGCACAATGCACTGGAAAATACGCAAATGGCTCTTGAAAATCAGAAAGCCAAAACTTCAAAATTACTGGTGTGTTGTATGGTGCTTTAAAAACGTAAATTATTGTAAGTGCAGTTGTGGGATTCAAGAGCGCAAGGACAGTTCATCATTAGCGCTTTGTGACCTTTGGGTGTAAGGCGCTGTAAAAATGCTAATTAAAATCGGAGCATTGCTTTTCTCATGAGCACTTATTCAACCATGTGATTGGAAGGCTTGAATTGCTTAAAACTAAAATGTTACAAGTTCAAATTCCCGTTAGTAGGGTCAACTCCGGGAGTAAGGAATATAAACGGCTGTCAGTAAGGAGTTCCCCCCCCCCACTCCGTGGGCTACGTGTTGGACACGCGGAACGTACATGTGATGCACACGAGCACGGCCCGGCACAGCAAGTCCACCAGCAGCTCCCAGCGCTGCGAGACTTTGCACGAGAAGAAGGGCACAATGATCTCGGCCGCCACGTAGAACTGCACCCCGTAGCTCACGAAGATCCCCAGCGAGTATAGGATCTTAACCAACTCGTACAGCCTGACGTGTGAACGCACGCGCACAATGTGTTATTGGTGGCAGCGGGGGACGTGGTGGTCTGGAGAGATTATTTTGTCTTGCTTGTTTCCAATTTTAAGTCGTTTGCGCACAAAATGTAACACGCAGATGGCACGGAGGAAAAGTCCCAACGCAAGGCTGTATCGTCGCCCGTTCAAACGGCCACTACCAATGTTGATTTGGGTTGCCCGGTTGTCTCCCAATGGTAGGGATTATGGAGCACAATTCAGTCGGATGGCCTTCTTGACGCCAACTCCCTGTAGTCGGGAGGGTTTTTCGGATCGTTATTTGTCTGGAGCATCCGGCCAGACCTGTTCACCAAGGGACACCCTAGCAGGAGTGCTGCACCTCAGGTGATATAGCTATGGGATTCAGCCGAGCGGTTTGCTCCACCACGATACGGCTACGATCCGCTTGTCCGATTCTCCATCTGTACGGATGTAGATTTACACGGCCTGATGCATGATGACTGCGAGCAAAGGAGGAGGAGCGCTCCACATGGCTGTCCTGAAAGAACAGCTTTGGTGAGCAATCATTTCTCCCGACTCGCTCACAACACGTACGGTGGGGTGACAGAGCGGTAAAACTCGGGCACCTTTCCGCGTGGATTTCGAATGTTGTCCCCCATTCCGCGTGAGTTTTTCTATGAGCGGTTAGGTTCTCTCCCACAGCTAGGACACAATTGAACTGGCACTGGTGAAAACAATGCTGAAACATCCGCAAATGACTTGGCGGGCTTACGCATAATAGTAACATCATCAACTACAGTAAAAAAAAACATGGTAGGACCCATTAAGGCTTTTCTAACAAAACAAGTAACATTGGAATTACCCGCTTGAGCTGGGCAGGTTTAGCGTCACGCTGGGCATCACGTCGGAGCCAAAGCAGACGTAACCCAGAGTGCCGAGCGACAAGTACAGGATGGTCACCGCCAGCATTCCTATGCTGAGCAGCAGCCTGAACTTGTCAGGATGTCGCATGCGGTTCTCGAGCGGCAGCACCTGCGCAACAGGCAGACGACTGAACGCATGCGGTTCTGCAGCGGCAACACTTGCGCAACAGGAAAACGACTCAACGCATGCGTATTCGCAGCCAATACGTTTGATTCATAATTGATCTTTCTGGGTTAGGACGTGTAATGATCCGGCCTAATTTAAGTCGGGAGTTGCTCCCACAACACGGCACGGTCAAACAGATTGAATTATCACGTGGACAAGAATTGTTCTCAAGAGCCTCTCATTTTGGAACAGCTGTGTCGCGTGTTTCTGCTCTCTCCTCGACACGACCATCTCAAAAGAGCAGCTCTTCAGAGCAATTATAAATCGAGCCGCGAACACAACACTCGCCACGCTTGTTCAAGTTGCGCTTCGTCTCGAGAGCCCGATGCGGAGACTTACCACACCGATGCCTTCAAAGGCAAAGATGGCCATTCCGAAGAAGAGAGGGAAGGCCGCGGGGTCTCCCACGTATTTGACGGCAAGTTTCTTCGGAATGTTCTGTGCAAAGACACCGAGACACGGACGCGAGCCACCGTGGTCAACGCAAGGACAGCAGCGCGTCTGGCGTCAACCACGCGGCGTTTACCCACGCGCACGTACGACGACGACCCCCGATCGCCGTTAAGCGGCGCTAGATGTCGCCACGGCACTTGTGCCAGGCCAGATGCACCTCAAGGCCACGCGAAAGCGTCGAGGGCTCGCTGAGCGGTTGCGTGGCGGACCCGGGTGCCATGGACCGATGACTGAGGTGACTGGCCGAGGAGGGAGCGCCCGTGCTCCCTACTGTGCCAACTGGCTCGGTGTTGTGAGCGTCGCTTCTTCGCCCTCTGCACGTGTTCAGATAAGACACCAACCACGCCACTGACCCGCTACGCTCGGCGTCGCGAACAGGCTTCCTCAGCGGGCATCTCCAACCAGATAGCGCTGATTCACAACCTCATCACATCTAGACATGAGGCGAGGACGAGCCTGTTAGTACTCATCATCTCATTGTCACAAACCGCATAGTCCTGTATAGGGTCGCGGTGAGCCGGAGCCTATCCCGGCAGACACAGGGCGCAAGGCAGGGATATACCCACGATGGGACGCCAGTCCATCACCGGGCACTGCGGACAATTTAGTCTGCGAGCCAATTAACCTATGCAGCAGTATGTTTTTTGGACTGTGGGAGGAAACCGGAGTGCCCGGCGAAAACCCACGCGGACACGGGGGGAGATTGCACAAACTCCGCACAGAAAGGTGCCCAAGGCAGGGATCGAACCTGCTCAGGCAAGAACCGTTCCTTCTGTGAGGCGCAGATGTTACCACTGCGCCACCGTGCCACCCTGGCCTTGTCCCTCCGCTCCCCTGCTGAGGCTAACGGGCTCCAAGTGCGGCTCACCATGGCCATGTAGTAGTAGATGATTATGACGCTGGTCAGCATGCAAACGTTGGCCAGCGCGGAGAAGGGAGCCAGCCAACGCAGGTTCTTCACAAACGAAAGCAGGATGACGAAGGGCAGCAGGCACAGCATATACAGGCGTTTGTCCATCTCGAAGTCTCCGCTTGCCCCTCCCTCGCCCGCAGAACCGGTGCTGTTGCGACGCTGCTCTACCACCTTGTGAGGTGGTTCGCGGTGACGGGGGGGTGATGGGGTTTGGGCAGAGGGAGAGAAATAAGTTTGTCTGCTTCGTTTGCGTGCGAAAGTAAACGAACTCGAAGGCGACAGAAAAGAAGAGCTGGAAACAGGGTTGTGTTGTTGGTTTAAATTGCCAGCGTCCAGGTTGACCCAGGTCAGCAGGTTGACCCACCAATGGTGGGGGTGTTGGAGCAAAAATTAATGGCTGGGTGCCCTTCCTGGCACCAATCTCTAGGTTAATTATCCCAACTAATATTCCTTAAGAAGTTGTAGCTTGCTCACCCTTCCACGCTGAACAGCTGTTAAAAAGAGCAACATGGCACAACGGTTCCTTGCAGTTTAAATACAAACTGACTTAACCTCCTTTAGTTGTAAGGTTTTTGGATAGGAATTTGCCTAGAACCTCCCCCCTAGACCTGTTCACCATGGGAGACCCTAGCAGGTAGTGCTTTGGAGTTTACTGGAACACATAAACCCCTCCACCACAATAACAAAGCTGGGTACGAGGTACATTTGGAATAAAAACTATGGTATGACATACCTGCAATGTGCTCATTATAAACGGTTGTAATAAAGCCCTTATTAAACAACAGTCTAGTTCAGCATGACTCAGAATAAGCATCATGTAGTAAAGCAATATTACTCATAACATTTACAGTGGAGAATATCTGAACAAGAGAGAATACAACTGCAGAAAGACAATACTCTCAACCTTTAAAAAGAAATGTCATTGTACAACATCAGTTCTGGCAAGAAATACAAGATGAACCAGACTTTTTTCCACAGATGAGAGCTAAATATTTAGGGTTTAGCGATGCCAGGTTAAAGCTGCATCGAGCGATAAATCTACACTCAAACAGGAGGCATGCACTTCAAATTAAACTTGGGTTGCACAACACTGCATGTGATATGGAATCTCGAAGGCAGTATGCTGCACGATAAAGTTGTGATCAAGACGTCACCCGGTTGATATAAAATCTCATGAACACGTTATTGTTAAGCTTGGCTTGTAGTAAACGATCACTGATGTTACGTAAGCAACTGCGCTAATTCCTCACAACTTGCCAAGTGTGATGGTCTTAAGCAGCAGCAGTAGCAGCAAGGCAGAGTAAAGTGTCCATTAAAATAGGACCTCCAAACGCTGAACATTTAGCTCTAGCATGCAAACGTCTTGACATTCAAACAATTAACATCGCAAAAAAAGGTATGAGAACACCGCGGATAAGTACAGGCCAATGGGAACGGGTAGGAGGACATCACCCGCTCAACAACTCGAGCTCCCGGCTTCTGTGCCGGTCTGCTCCTGGCTCCTGGCCCTTGGCTGCCACGCGCTGCCTCGCGCTATTTCGCGCGAGGGTGCCGCTGTGAGTTAACTACCTGCTTGATGTTGTCTGCCATGAAGACGAAATAGACGCAGCAGAAGCCTAGTTGAGTCGTGATCAGAAAGAGGCTGATCATGTTCCTGCCATTGAGTCACAAACACGCGGTGTCACGTTAGAATTGAGGGTTGTTTTTTTAAACCCAAAACATTTTAAATTATTTAACTTATCAAGTTAACTTGTAGTAAGACAAGCATTTGACTTACTGACTCTTCAATACGTTATAGCTTGTAGATAACTGTATACCAAATAATGCGTTCAAAGTGCATGGTTGGCTGACTATGGTAAACTTTGGCAAACTATGGGTCAGAGCTTTGTATGACTTGAGCATAAAGAACAGTTAAAATATGACGATAAACATTCTTACTTTCCCCAAGATCCTTTCGAGTTTAGCCATTTGAAATTGGAGACCTCCATAGCAGCCATGACTGTGTTTCCATAACACAGGTTTGGACGCTTTAGCCTAGAACACAATTAAATAGAACACAGACATGCCAGTGAATGCAAAATGCTGGACGCATGCTGAACCACATACTTTCAAGGCCACGTGCGTTCAACATTGCTGGAGTAATAATAAAATGACCTGCCAATGCCGATGTTGATGGAAGGGCCCCTAAAATGTTTTTCCTCTGCTCATTTATTTCTGTTTTAAATAAACCTTACGTATTCATGTCAGATGGTTGATACCCTGTACCAGTGGTTTGGTATAATCTTCCATGCTGACCAGAAATCTCGGAAGAAATGGGAGAATTAATGAATGATTCAGCCTGATGACGCCTCTGACATGGGAGTTAAAACTTCGCGAAGAATAGAGGAGCAACGCTCGACAAGGTTATCCTGAAAACGGCGCACACTAAGAGGAAAGCTCACACATCAAGCTGTGAAAACCTCGTATAGAAATGTGTTAACCAATCAGATGCTTGAAAAAATCTGATGAGATCGGCAGATAGCTTCAAGACTGAAAGCTCGACTGGCCCCAGCGGCTTGGCGGTAAGAGGGAAATGTACGAGAAGCATTCCCTGCGCTCGTATATTGGCTGACAGCGTTGCACCATTACAAGGATGCGTGTCTGGCAGGATGGCACCGGCTGACGATGTGAATGCCTCCCCCACACCTCCCAATTGTTCACTGCAGTGCCTTGATGCCTCTGGGCGAAAGACGCTGCTATGTAAATGTAACGAATCGTTACGATTAGAATAATATCGCGATCGATAAGGACGATTAAGCGATTGCGAGGATTGGCACGTGCCCTGGTGAGGGTGGGATTGTGTAAGGATGCACACTTTACTTTCTGCACAGGTAGTGGCTGCACTTGACGAGGGACAGCATGCAGTCGACAGCAACAACAGCCATCAGCACGAGGCACAGGGGTCCCACCTACACCGGCGAACACACACACACAAGACAAAGATTCCCCTCGGTGTAGCCTTAACAGACTGTAGGGTCAAGTGCGATTAGCGAGTCACAGCTATGAAGGCCAGCACGGCAAAGGAGGGGGTTGGTGGCTATCACCATGCTCTTTGGACTTTGCACACCACTCGTTGAGCTCTGTGCAGCGCTTTGTAACCCTCTGGTGAAAAGCGCTCTATAAATGCAATTATTATTATTATGCATGGCTGTCTTAAATCTCCATAGTAGTGATGTTTACACACTGCACCAGGTACTCATTTGAGGCTGAGCCGACCTAGGGGAGGCCCAAGACCGGTTTAGAAAATCGTTATTGGCGTTGGTGGCCGTGAGCGGGATTCGAACTCGTGTCGCCGGGTTTTGTTTGAGCCAAGCGCGCCAACCGCTGAGCCACCGCCCTCCACGAACACGACGACGCGCGGGCGCGCGCGCGCGCGCACGGCGAGAGTCCTCACCAGAAGTCCGGCGTGTTTCACGGCGAGCGGCAGACCCAGGAGGCCGGTTCCCACATTGCCCTTGAGGAAGTGCAGCAGCGTCTGACAAAACCTGGGCAGCGGGAACGTGCGCAGCGGAGTCACGCGGGACATTGGCACTGTGCAGCAACTGAGCGCTCGCCAGGACAGACCGGGCAAGTTGGCCGGAGACGACTCCCAGGAGGCCACACGTGGTGGCTCGGCAAGCTGATTAAAAACGTCGCGACGGGGAGGGAGGGAGCGATCGACGCGGCTGTCCCGAGAGAGCAGTCTTTGAAAGCAATCATCAAGCATCGAGCCGTGAACATCTATATCGTTACAGCAAATTAATCTTGAAACTTTTACTTTTAACACCAAAGGTTTCGACCGGTGGATGTAAACTCGCTCTGTGCAGCGCTTTGTGACACTCGGGTTAAAAACGCTCTACAAGTGCAATTATTATTATTATTATAAACCAACTTCATTTCCAACCAAAGCGGAGCCCTGTGAGTTTGATGCGTTCACAAATGAGACTTGCTCTCGAGAGCTGCTCTTTTGGGATAGCCGCATCAGGTGTTCCTCCTTCACTCCTATTATAGAAACCTGACGACGCCTCCATTGTGGGAGGTGAAACGTTGCAAAGCAGAGAGAAGGAATGCTCGACACGACGAGTCCAAAGAGCAGCTCTCAAGAGCAAGACTCACTGAGCCATGGAAACCTACGTCGAGGTGATTTGGACAATTTACATAGCGCCCTACAGCGAAAGCTACACCACAAGGGCGCTTGATGCTCCAACCGCTGCGTGCCCCGCACGCCCCACCAATCGCGCAGCGTCTCACGCGGCGGGGGGGGAGCAAGCGTGCCGCGCCTCGCGGTGCGATGCGCGGTGGACGTACGTGGTGCTGTGCTCTCCGCGGCTGCCGAACTCCGAGCCTCCACCGCCTTCGCCGCTGGCTCCATCGGACTCCATCCCGGACGAGTCCGTGTCTGGGTCGGGACGGTCTCCTTCCGAAACGATCGTCGCTCCGTACACATCCTGGAGCAGGGGACTCAAGGCTTCACGTTCTGATGCGACACAAGCCATCCCACACACCGCCGCCACCTTGGTGGCTCCGTACAGCAACAACCTCTCGCCACGCCGGCACGCGACGCGGCAAACAAGCTTGAGCCACGCGGAACAGAGCTTCGCAGACTAACGCAGCGTGATCCACTCGTGTAGGTTTTATCACGGCTTGATGTCCGACAATCGTAGCGAAGCCTAATGATATCTCCAACGCAGTAGGTGAAACATATTAAAGGAGACAGGAGGAACACTTGACACGGTTAATCCCGCAGCCCTTAAGAGCAATTGTCACATCGGACTGTGCAAACATACAACACATTGCATTTTTCCTTTATGATTTGGCCCAGTGCACCGAGTTGCTTGCCCTGCCTCTTTATGACGGTAAGCCAAAATCAAGGCAACCCACAATAGAAATGCGACCGAAGCAGGAACTGAACCGCCTCTGGCAGGGCCCGGTTTCTCTGAGGAGGTGCCGATGGTACCACGGCACGGCCACCCTGGAGGTTGTGTGAAGTATGGCTATGCGTACCTCGCTGACAAGACGCTAAGGCTTAATGGTCAGCATGACCAAGACTGAAGAAATGCGATACAAATCAAGCAACGAACGCGCAACTCCACATGGAGAGGTGCCAGAGCCGGTAATCAAACCCGGCCACTCCTTGCGCACCTGCTATGCCACCATGCCACCTATGACATGAATGTGGTTATTGTAATAAAAACTTTAAACGTGCAGCTCTTGAACGTCTTTCTCAGGCCACAGCTGGCAGTGGAGTCTTAAAGGATTATTTTAGCGCATACCGACAGAATGTTGGGTCGACTCATCCACACTGGCCAGACGCAATGGAACAGGCGGCAGTACCCACACTTTACCCCACCACAAGCGACCTGCTGATTGACTCGGGGGGGGAGGGGGGGTGAAAGTAACTTCGATTTCCTACCGGCATGATCACAGCACAATCCCCCCCCAACCCCTTTCCACCTGTACCGCACAGAGGGCTTGCGCCACTTTCTACCCGGTACGCCGGACCAGACCGTACCGGCTTTACTTCGCCTCTCGGTGCACCCAGTTAAACTGCTTGCGGTTGGACAGAAGTAGCGAGTTCTCCATTGTTTTAACTGCTGTCAGGCGCCCTTCATAACAACAGTGGAGTGAAAACGTGCTTTAAATAACAATACGTGACAGCTATGCAATTTAAAATCATTGTTCTGAACACAGCCTGAATGAGATTGTGAGCTTCTGATGAGGCTGATGAATGGATTAATGTTGACCTGCACAGACATTTATACACACGGTCATGATCTTCCCGCCTGTCAAGACAAATGACCCGATCAAACTACGGCTTCAAGAGTAATGTCGTTACAAATAAGATGCTGGCATTATATTAACGCTGCAAAAATCTAAATTCTTGATATTCAAAGCATGGTACAATGCTCAATGCGCAAGATAGCTTACATAAGTGCGCTCTGCTCAGAACAATAATCATGTGACAATCATGTGACGATCATGTGACGATCACATTCTCTGGACTTGGTATTGGGGGTTGATGCATTTTCACAAGGCGTTCCCACCGCGTGGATGAAAAATGCCGAGTAAAAATGTTTTTAGTGTCGCCCATGAAATATTAATATAAAAACACCACAATCATTGGCACGAACCTCTCTATAGTACAGTTTAGTTGTGAGATTCCTCGTGGAAATAAACAATGACATTACTGTACAGTATTTTCTGATTATATAAAGTGCCCTAGTGGTAGGACGAAATATCTTGAAATATGGGGCACGTATAAATAATGTTGTGATATGGATTATTATCCGTTATGAACATGCGTAACTAAGTGCTGAGAAAGCTTCAGGATTGTTTGTGGACACTGAACCAAGTAAATCGAGCGTATATTCATAAGCAATGTGACCATCGCTTTAAGAACACTGCAAACAGCAGACGCTAAAACGACGTGACGTTCTCGTGGTTGTCTTGCTGTGTTGCTGACGTGATTTTTGTTTTTTGGGTCGTGCCCCATCAACAACCCGGAGCACAATGTGAACCGAGGGAACAGTAAAAAAAAACCTTGCTTGGAAATTACTGCTCAGCTGGCGACTGGCTGGGAATCCGATGTCGTGTCAAGCGGTGGCTGCATGGCAATGACGTCAACGTTACGTATCCGCGCGTCCGAATGATCCAGTTCTGCAAGTTTGTAGGATCTACCTTAAGCCACCGTCATCAGCAGGGGCGAAGCTGCAAAAGGCTGTGAAACCGGGATCGATGGCCAATGCCATAACACCAACACATTATTTCTTTGGGAAGCAAGATTATCTGCTCTAATCTTCCGGTAACGCCAATTGTGCTCTGGCAGCTGCGGGCTGTAGGTTATGTATTTTAACAAGGACTCCTTTGCTATGGTGTAATGGTTAGCACGCTGGATTTTTAAAGCACTGGTTACCAAATCGATTCGATTTGCTGGCACAGAAATTCACACAGCGGGCAGGTTTTGTAAAGCCCCCACCTCTACCTAACTGCGTCCACCGGTGAACTGAACAGCAGTTTTGCATGTACTGGAGAAAAGTGTGGATGCTTCATCCTAATCTTACAAAAATAACCAGCCAATGTGGAAGAGCAGGCCAAATACTCTCTATGACGGCTCTATAGTGCCCCCTATTCGAGGCTTATCCACTAGCACTGGCGTTAACAAGCAATTGCACTGCTGCAACACGAACGAATTTCTACCGCTGGTGATAAGCACTGTTTCTTACTCATTCAAGCAGGAAGATCTCTTTTACGTGAATTATCCTGTGCAGCATTGGATTTGTTTTACCATACCACTTATAGTAAGAAACCTACAGCATGTCATCTAATGACATTAAATATCGACGTTCAAAGAAATAAATTCCGAATCATCAGAGGGTCACACTTCTGTAATAACTTGTCAACATTTTAAGTGTTAATTCTAAATGTTAAAAGCCAGACAGAAATATCGACAGTAATCATAATAACCAAGCTCAATGGTCCTTAACACAACAGTGCATGATTAAATGTCGTTTTATTGCAGCATAATAACTATCAACAGATCCTTGCATTTTAAAACTGGGTCTGACTATCCAGGCGTGACGCAGCAGATTTGTAAACCAACACTTTCGAGGTGGAATTGGTGGATCACGCAGACTCAACCCACAAGGCTGGTAGATAAGTGTACGTGGCTAGCAGATGACAGTACACCTGTTAAACAGCTGACATCTTGAGTGTTAGCTCTTCGCTAAAATTTCCACCGACTGGCAAAATACCCAACTACTGGCAAGCGACAAAATAATCAACAAGGGACTTCCAAGAAATCCACAAGAGGCTCAAGCTGTAAAATTGTCTTGAAGCTCAGTAGCGAGGTATTCATAGATGGAAGAGCATTAGATGTGTTAGGAATTCACAATACTGCAGCAGTCTACCTTTTCCTCTGGCATGATGTACACTGTATACATATCAAACAATTTCCACGTTAACTAAAAACGTGCTTGGAAAAGATAACGCTTATGTATTTGTTTTCTGTAATACAATTATTAACAATAATTGCATTGTATTTATAGAGCGCTTTTCACCTGAGGGTCACAAAACGCACACAAGAACAAAATCTTATTAATGACATCATCATCAGCCGTACATCAGCAGCATGAAATGTCTCTGAGTACTTTTTGCCAGTACAAACATGTACAAAAAAACGCAAGAGGTTTATTGCCAGAATTGGTAAAACCTCTTCTCTTTGTTTACTGCACGAAATGCAATGCACGAAAATTAGGCTCTTCAAAACAAAAATAGTTGTATTTTAGAAGACGGCTGTGCTATCATGATTGTTTTCGAAAGCTCTTCTTTCGTAATAGCACAGCTGTGATGTGAACACGGCGAGTGGGTGGAACGTGGGGCCCGGCTGTGCACACAAAACATCACAAGATCTTTCGATTCATCCGCGCGGACAGAGAGGGGTGTGGGGGTGTGTGTGGGGGTGGGTGTGGGTGTGAACTTTGTCCTGGTGCATTATTATTGACTTCCCGAACAAGAGTTAAATGTTTTAGCGGCGCTAAAGCAGTCGACATCTCCGACACCTGTCTGAAATGTCTCAATTCCGTTGTACGAATCCGTCTCGAGATCGACACATGATTAGTATTATTACAGCAGAAAGTACCCAGCGAGCTTGCAAGCTATGGATGCGGGACTCCCACGACACAACAGCCAACGGCCGCCACCTGCGAACTGACGCTAATATTTTTCAGTACTCGTGAAGGACCCATGAGAGAGGTGATAGTAATGAACTTGGTCAACCGTGGCTTATTCTGTAATGCGATCCAATGGAATCATGTCCTCGCTCCATCAACTGAAACACACGCATGGCTCGTGAACACTGGATCTACTGAACTGCAGACGGTAACATTTGGAATGCATAGATTTTGTTTTTACAAAAGTTGTTTGAGTCAGCAAACACTTGTTGCTTGCATCAAAGTTCTCACAATGGAAGGCGTCGATAAAGAATTAAAATGCTGATTATAAAAGCGTTGATAGATATGTAGCAAATCAGAAGTGTAGGCATGCAAGGGCATGGATAGTTCCTAAGCACCGCTATTTACAGAGACGTTCGGATATATTTTCCGCAAATTGTCAGACGTAACAGCTTGAGTATAAATAAAGTATCACGCATCCCACATTTGCTAACGACATACGGTCGTCTTTATAATGACCAATGCGAATTATTGTGTTGGGAGTGAGAACTTGTAGCGATGTTTGGCCGAGGATACCTTTAAGCAAAAGTCATGCAAAATACATCTGGCGGACAAAAAATATTTGGGGAGGACACGAGTATTATATACCAGTGTAATTCGTGACTATTATGACGTGCCGTTCACTCCACAGCTCTGTGTAGCGCTTTGTGACCCTCGGGTGAAAAGCTCTCTAGAAGTCCAAATATTATTGTTAACGTACAGTATATCTAGGGATTTTTTTTTTTAGCTATTAGGCTAAACATTACGTTTGATCAAGAAAATCACCAAAATCGGCTCCGCTATCACTGATGAAAAGACGGAATTCTGGAATGGACATTGACAAGGTTAATGAAAGAGGTGTATATAAAGGGGCTTCGAAAAGATGGGTTTCACGAATTACACCGACAATTGTTAATAGACAATAAAGTGATCACAACGAACTATATCGAGTGTTGTGACTCGCAGTGTAGAGAAGGGCTGAATATGAAGGTGCCGGCAGGGTAAAGACCGGACTCGTAATGATGTAGGTTTTCAATGCTCGATGCATGATGATTGCTTTGAAAAGCTGCTCTCTCGTGACAGTCGCGTCGATCGCTCCCCCTTTCTCCACCTCGCGACGTTTCGCCTGACAACGTTAGAGGCGCCCGAGGATGCCTTGTCTAACGTGAGGGCGAAACGTCGCGAGGTGGAGAGAGGGGGAGCGATCGACGCGACTGTCACGAGAGAGCAGCTTTTCGAAGCAATCATCAAAGACCGACTCGTCAATGAGTGACGTTCGGTGAACATTCATTATCAACACCCGCTTACTCTTGAACAGACAGGGTCGCGGGGGGGGTGGGTGGCAGAGCCTATCCTGGCCGCCAGAGGGCGCAAGGCGGTGGAACACAGGAAAGAGGAACTGCGGTAAAGAGCCATTTGAGAGTGACAAGGAGATGACTGTCGCGGTGTGCGAGTGACTGCAGGGAAACATTGTGCTGACTCAACATCCAACATTGTGCTGACTCAACATCCAACATTGTGCTGACTCAACATCCAACATTGTGCTGACTCAACATCCAACGCGACCGGCTCTACTCCGAGTTGCGTCGCACGCAACGAGACTCGAACCGTGCGCTCGACCCCGAGGTAGAATGACACTCAGATCGTTGCGCTTCGCACCCAGAGCTCCCAAACGGGCTGCAGGCAGCGGCCGAGAGGTGGCGGGGAGGTGGCCACGCGGCCAGCCGGCGCCAACCCACCAGGCGGCATCAACACACTTTGAAACGCGCGCACATATTTCATCGGTCTCTCGGTTTCAGTTGCGGGAGGAAATGCGAAGATGGGACACAAAGCACACAGGGAAAGGCACCCGAGACGGGTATCGAACCGCCTCGGTGAGACGCCGATGTTCCAGAGTTTGGGCCAAATCTGCGGCGATGAGCGTGAGAATAAGGGACAATAACAACGAATAACATCTACACGGCAGCGCTGCCGCAGCAGTGGATCCTATCCTCGCCTCCCGGAGGCTCACCGTGGAAGAACCTCGGCCGGAGTGGCGCTCAGAGGCCCGCAAAGCCATACCTGCCCGATGCATGGTCACGCGGCCCCGGTGCCACCGCTTGCCGGGGAACGGCCGCGATGTCCTCCGCCTCTCAGGGCCTTCACGGACGAAGGGCCGGGTCTCAAGCTGATGCCGGGCCGAGGAGAGAGGGCGGTA
>JAZEWT010000027.1:1745274-1760218 GCA_036362905.1 Mordacia mordax
CATCTCAAGGCCCACTCGGGTCTCATCTCCACGGACCACTAGGTGGCGTTCGCGGCTCCACTGATGGGTCGCGATCCCCACCGCTTGAGAATGTCAGACTTGAGAGATAACCGTGTTGGGAGCATGGGCAGGTTACCTAACCAGAAGACTGATGAGCATTCTTGGAGAGGAGGACGTTCTCGCGAGTAAGCGGCAGATTATGTTGTTGCTGACATGTCGTTCTCTCCGTAGCTCCGTGCAGCGCTTTGTGACCCTCGGGTGAAGAGCGCTCGATAAATGCAATCATTGTTATTATTAACTCCACACAGAAACGCGCCCAAGGGAGGAATCGAACTGAGGACTTTGTTTCTGTGAGGCCCAGGCGTTGCCGCTGCGCCACCCTCTGCCACCACTGATCAAACCCGGCAGATCGAAACCGGGCTCAGAGATCCTTCGCTTAAACATGATCCCTGATGTTTGTCTCGAAGCGTGAAATTTCCTCCAACGTGGCAGACGAAACTTCGTCGAGGAGAGAGCAGGAGCACTCGACACGGCTGGGCCGAAGGACCGGCTAAGGAGGGAAATGTTAAAACATGCTTCAGTTTGTTTTTGTGCATAATGATTCAGCGCGGCGCGTGGTGGGTAAACAGTGGGTCGGCAATTTCGAGTTAGCGTTACGGTTGTGTAAATGCCATAAACGTTTATATGGATCTCGCGGGGGTCTGCCTACGAGAGCGCGCGTTTCCTCTCCGCTGTTCATGGTTAGTGCGTGGGCTTCAACGTAAACGACCCATACAAAATAATCAATATCCATCATGGCAAGCATGAGTTCACATCTCGACCAGGGTTAACCTGGTTTCGCATTCATAAGGAGGGGTCAATCGAACAGCCATTGGTGGTTGTTCTGTAAGGATGGACACCGCCCCGCCATAGTAGCGTGGACTTACACTGGCCCACCCGATCTGATGAGGCACAACTTGTATCTTCAAATGTTATTGCTGCTGATTTTGCGTTCTCGTGCCGTTACCGTTGGCGTGCCGTTCTCTCCGCAGCTCTGTGCAGCGCTTTGTGACCCTCGAGTGAAAAGCGCTCTATCAATGCAATTATTGTTACAGAAAATTTCTGGATGTGTGTGTGTGTTTGAGCTCATCTGTATGTCCCTGTATTTGTCTATATGCATAAATCCCTGTGTCCGTAAATCACTGTGTCTATCGCCATGTGTCTCAATCTCTTCCGGTCTCGCCCTGTGTCTGTGTGGCTGTGTCTTTGTGTGTCTGTCTATAGCTGGCTCTGAATTTCAGTGAGTTTGGTTCCCTCCGTGTCTACATACTTGCAGGTCTGCGCGCCCATACTCGTAGACCAGTCTTGCCAAGTGCTGGCGCAGGAGCGGTGGCGCAGCGGTTAGCGCAGTGCTGGGCTACAAACCCGGCGACCCGAGTTCGAATCCCGCTCACGGCCAACACCAGTGGCGATTTTCTGAACCGGTCCTGGGCCTCCCCAAGGTCTTCTCAGCCTCAAATGTGTGCCTGGTGCGGTGTGTAAACATTGTCACGAGGGAGACAAAGGCGGCCGAGCGTGGTGCTGGTCACCCTCCTCCTCGTGTGCCGTGTCGACCTTCATAGGTGCTCGCAAACAGCACTTGACCCTGCAGTCGGTTAAGGCTCTGCGGGGGATCTTTGTGTTTTTGTGCAGGATCTCCCAGGACACGGGCGCAGGGGACGCAGAGAAAGCTTCAGCAGCGAGGAGAATGTTGAAAGGTAAGCGGAGTGACCTCCCGGGCACCAGCCAGCAGTGGAGAATGCACGACACGGCCAACAGAGGGTTGGAGTGGTGAAGGAGCGGCGGCAGGGGCTCTCATGGGACTAAACGCACACATATGTCTCAATCAATGTCTCCGATTAAAACTGGAGAGCGTACGTGACGCGCTGTTGTTGTGCGGTCAGACATTTAAACCGGCACGAGCACGAAATCTGTACAAATAAAGACTCGGCCAGCCGAGCGCAGACGTTCATCTCACACTGTCCGGGTCAAACCAGGACAGGTGGTAACCCGAGGGGCAATCAATCCTGTAGCGTACTTGCTTAAGGTGGGGAGAGGTGGGGGAGGGTGAACAAACACTCTGGGGCAGGGGGAGTTGATGCAGGCGATGTGAAACCAAAATACCACGCGTTCGATGCCAAGCAGTGGTAGCGTCGGCGTCTCACAGTGAGTCCTGCCTGAGGCGGTTTGACTCCCGCCTCGATCGCCTTTCTGCGTGCAGTTTTCTGTATTCTCTCCACCCGTTCCGCATGAGTTTCCTCCGGGTTCTCCTGTTTCCAACCACAACTAAAAAAGGCTCGTAAATTCCTCGGCCGATAACGTTATGATGTCGGACACCCCGTCCGGATTGGCGCCCGTTCACCGTATGGCTGCCTTTCACCACCAACCCCCCTCCGCAGGTGGCTTCGCGTCTCTGAGTCAGTCTCTCTTGGAATGGATACCGTCGAAATTGAATTAATGTGTGCCACGCATTATACATATTATTAATTATTCTTAGTAATGGGCTGTCGCCTCCTCACAGCAAGAAGGTCCCGGGTTCGAACCTCGGCTCGGGTGCCTTTCTGTGTGGGAGTTTGCGAGTTTCTCTCCCCGTGTCCGCGTGGGTTTTCGCCGGGCACTCCAAAAAACATGCTGCTGCATAGGTTAATTGGTTCGCAGACTAAATTGCCCGCGGTGCCCGGTAATCGACTGGCGTCCCATCGTGGGTATATCCCTGCCTTGCGCCCCATGTCTGCCGGGATAGGCTCCGGCTCACCGCGACCCTGTACAGGACTAAGCGGTTTCTGACCATGAGGTGAGAGATGAGACTATTATTAGTAATGGCGTGACGCGCTCGTGTCATATCATGACCTCAGGCTTTGATTCCCCACCGCTGTGTCTGAAAGGGCACGACTTCCATCGCTGACTTCCACTGCTGTCGCGGTGCCACCATCGCAGTTCAGAATACGGAAGGGTGATGGTGGGGGGGGGGCTATAGGGGCCTTTTATTGACAAGAGTACTCCATAGTAACTATGGAACACCGTTCAAAGCAAATATTTGCTTTTACCCGCACAAACGTCCATGGTGACGCATGTACTGATTGTGTGTACGGTATAACTCTCGACACACGTGTTGTTACACACACACAGCATTAGTCTATGGGCCATGAGCGACACAACGATAAACCAGGGCCACACGCAGTCTTTACCAACTTAAGCAACAGCAAAGCTTCGCTAAAACAGGTGGCATAAAACTTGCTAGGCGGCACGGTGGCCCAGTGGGTAGCGCTGTCGCCTCACAGCAAGAAGGCCCCGGGTTCGAATCTCGGCACGGGTGCCTTTCTGTGTGGAGTTTGCGAGTTCTCTCCCCGTGTCCGCGTGGGTTTTCGGTTTCCTTCCACAGTCCAAAAACCACGCTGCTGCATAGGTTAACTGGCTTTTCAGACTAAAGTGCCCTCAGTGCCCGGTGATGGACTGGCGTCCCATCATGGGTGTATCCCTGCCTTGCGCCCTATGTCTGCCGGGATAGGCTCCGGCTCACCGCGACCCTGCACAGGACTAAGCGGTTTCTGACAATGAGATGAGATGAGATAACACTTGCTACAGTGGTGAAAGTAATTTACATTTCTTACAGGTATCGTTATCGCCGCGATCCCTGTAAGAGTGCACTGCACTGAATGCCTTGGTGCCTTTTTTGTCGGTACGCCGTGCACGGCAATACCGGCTTACTTTCACCTCCGGTGTACAACCGCCTCTTCCAAGACGTCTGACCAGAGAAGAAGAGTAGGCCAAATACAGTACCCTGTATTGTACCCCGTGTCGTTTATACGTGCGTGTGTGACAATCGATATCTTGACTACTCAGATGCCACTGGAATCGATTAACTTCTGCTGGCTTTCGGAACCGGTAATTAATGCGTAAAATGGTGAAAGCTTAATTTTCCTAATCAGGGGTGGAATTATACAAAAAATCACTGCCGGAACGCACTCCGATCCGTGTACCCATTATAGCGGGGGTCTGGGGGGTCCTCCCCTAGACGTTTTTGAATTTATAAGAACGAATTTCCTGCATTCCTGTGACCTTTGACATGTAAAATAACCATCTAAATTTGAAATCATGGAAGCCCAACAGTTCCCTTTGCTCTGGGATCGGCGCTCCCACGCGTTCCCACTCAACGCCAGCCCAGAGCATTAGGTTCACAACAAATCCCCAACGCAGGCGTCTTTCCCGTTTTGCGGATTTTCCTTGGCTCGCAAACATCCTCTCCCCCCCCCCCAGACTCTGCGACTGAAGAACTTCTCCCGCAGGGTACTGTGTGAGGACTGCAGTGAAAAGCGCTTGGGAGCATTTCGCAAACATGGCGTGTGCGATATGATGGCGTTTTTGAGGAGGAGGAAGGGAGAGATGGAGCGTGTGTGTGTGTGCATGTGTGTTTAACTGAATAGAGACCAAACGCAACAGCTGTTATTGCGGTCTGTGCGAATACATTGTATCTCGTAACCCGGTAACGCGACCCAAGACACGCGTCAGTGGTCATGCCTAGAGAAACGTGTGAGCATGCAGCAGCGTACCGTCGAGGAGACGGAGCGATGAAATAATGACGAAGTACTTTTATAGAGTGGCTGCTTTCACGCACAGGTCCCAATGCGCTGCAGAAAACCGGAGAGAGGCGATGGGGAGGCAGCCACGCAGTCAGCCGGCGCCAACCCGCCAGACACCGTGTCCTATTCGGATGGTATCGGCCATATAATTTATGAATAGTTTTTGTTGCGGGAAATAACGGGAGAACCCAGAGGCAACCCACGCAGAACAAGGGCAGAACACGCAAACTTCTCACAGAGAGGCGCCCGAGGCGGAACTCGAACTGCCTCGGGCAGGAGCTTATTGCTGCGGGGCCCAGATGTTACCATTGCGCCCTCCTGTGGCTCTACACGGCGGCATCGCGAGAGGGGAAGAACACCCGCCACGGCTATCGCGAAAAAGCAGCTTTGGGGCAACTCTTCAATGTGTTGACGATGTGAGACTCTATCTCATTTTCAGTGTCGAAGCTTTCCCAAAAGCGTGTCTTGCACCGTAACTGTTTATAGCGGTCACGGTAACAGGGTATGTGACTATTCTAGAGTTCCCATCTGTCCCAGTTTCCCGCGAAGCGTCCTCATTTTTGAGGAGGCAGCTGTCCTGGGTAATCTGTACGGTTTCACGGGACAAATCATTCAAAGTCCAAGGTTTTGCCAGTCACGCGCACAATCATCTCTCTGGTAGCTCACGTCGAGCTGCTGGTAAAAAAATATATATTCTCTTCTTTGTATAGTCAACTATTTATTATTCTGCTTACCCACACGATGTGTCCCGGGTTTTTGTGCCTCCAACGTGGCAACGGTAGATCAGCAATTCTCAACCAGTGGGTCTCATCTCATCTCATTGTCAGAAACCGCGTCGTCCTGTACAGGGTTGCGGTGAGCCGGAGCCTATCCTGGCAGACACAGGGCACAAGACAGGGATATGCTCACAATGGGACGCCAGTCTATTACCGGGCACTGCGGGTAATTTAGTCTACAAGCCAATTAACTTATGCATCAGCGTGTTTTTTCAACTGTGGGAGGAAACCGGAGTGCCAGGCGAAACCCACGCGGACACGGGGAGAGAACATGCAAACACCACATAGAAAGGCACCCGAGCCGAGATTCGAACCCGGGACCTTCTTGATGTGAGGCGACCCGAGTGGAGGTGCAAAACATCTAGAACCCCTGCTCTAGATCGCTGTCGTGCTGGGACGTTCGTGAGTGAGTGAGTGAGTGGAACCGTGACCTTGTAACAGTGTGTGACGCCGAGGGAAAGGTGAAGCCGGGAACACAGGGGAGGGGGGAAGAGAGGCCGGGCATGAGTGCGGAGGAGAAGGGCCCTGTGAGTGGTCTTGTGGCTCACTCAAAAAAAACACTCCAGCAATACTCCAAAGACAAAGATCCCACGTATAGCCTTTAACGGACTGTAAGGTCAAGTGCTGTTAGCAAGAGGCAAATATGAAGGCTGGAGTCGATACAAGAGGGGGTGGGTGGCCGGCACGCTCGGGCTCAATATTCCACACATACACACACACGTCTCTACACACACGCAGGCATTGAGTTGCTTTACCGAGTGGCTGTTGAGCCGACGAGAGAGAGAGAGAATACAGCCAGAGACACCACGGAGACAGAAACAACAACTGAAAAGCGACGGGTGGGAGACACGATCTCGAAGGTGGAACGGAGCGTGACACCGGGTCCGTGGCCTCCTGCACGAGGAATCGGCCCCCGTGCCTCCGCCGTTGTTGCGGTTTCCAGTACAGCCGCCGTAACGGGACTTTTGTCTGTATCATGAACTCGATATGCTCACGCTAATCTACCCACCATAATCAGGGCTTTGGAGTGCAATATACCGTACTTGAAACGTCCAGATCAATACAGCAGCATAGGCTTTGGGGTGCCGAGTGTAACTGTGAAATGTAACGCGTTTGAGACGTAAAAAAAAGCCTAAACATTTCGACGATAATGGGGGCCCGGCTGCGTGGCGGCACGGAAACTGAAGCCGCTCCGCCGGGGAGGGCCGTGGATTGTGGCCGAGGTCGCAGCGAGAGCGACCCGGTGGAGTTGACCTCCTCCCCACTCACGGCCTTCGTCTCCCGGCGGAGCCCCCGTGACCACGGCCAGGCGCCGCGGCGGCACGAAGGCCCGCCGGTCTACGCCAACGAGACACCCTCTCAGCTCATGCGGTGAGTGGCAGCCACTGGCTCCCTCCTGCCGCAAGGTCTTTCCATGCTGCTTGAACCATATCATCGTTTGTATTTAAGCTGGAAGGAAAGGTTGAGCTATGTAGCTCTTTTTATAGTTGTCCTGTGGGGAGGGGTAAGAAAGTTACAGTTCAGGGTACCGGGGGGAAATTTAACCAGGACAATTATCTTTGGCAGCATGGCTTTTGACGATTGTTGTCAGTAGCAGAGTACCAGCAATGCGGTCGATATTGTTCAGTGTGTGTAACACGTTCTTCTGACATCCGTTGCTTATGACACTGTCCGCTGACGTGAGTGAGTTGACCTTGATTTCCTGCAGAATTAAGTCGGGAGGCTGCTGAACAGGGTTGATGGTGCGAGCGTTGAAGTGAAAATGTAAAGCTGAAAGAGTCTTACATTTCCACACAGTACTCAATAAACGAGAGGTAAACTTGAAATGAGGCAAAGAGAGCCTTGGTGCTTTGAATCTAAATTGCACGTATAAAGGATTTTAATCTGGTATCCTCAGCGCGGCCATACAGATATATATATTAATACATATGAACATTTTCTCCATTATATGTGGACTATTAAATTTGTTTACCCAGTAAAGCCTTAAGAAAATGTGGCTCAGGCGGGTATTTCCAGGTGTTATCAGTTGAGGGCTGCTCTGTAAATTCCATTTTGATAAGGTCTAGGTGATGCTTCGTCATTGGGATGTTGGTGGGCGATGCCGGTTGCATTGCATATAATATATATTTTAGCTTTGCACAAACATTCTAAAGGGCGGCACGGTGGCCCAGTTGGTAGCGCTGTCGCCTCACAGCAAGAAGGTCTCGGGTTCTAATCTCGGCTCGGGTGCCTTTCTGTGTGGCGTTTGCGAGTTCTCTCCCCGTGTCCACGTGGGTTTTCGCCGGGCACTCCGGTTTCCTCCCACACTCCAAAAAACGTGCTGCTGCATAGGTTAATTGGCTTGCAGACTAAATTGCCCTCAGTGCCCGGTGATGGACTGGCGTTCTATCGTGGGTATATCTCTGCCCTGTGCCCTGTGTCTGCAAGGCAGAGATATACCCTGTACAGGATTAAGCGGCGATGGACCGGCGTCCCGTCGTCGGGTGTATTCCTGCCTTACGCCCTATGTTTCCGGGATAGGCTCTGGCTTCACCGTGACCCTATATAGGATTAAGCGGTTTCAGATAATGAGATGAGATGAGGATTAAGCGGTTCTGACAATGAGATGGTATTAAAAACATTCTGAAGTGGAGCAGTGGTGATTGGGTGAGAGTGAGTGACTGTGGATGGATCTGGTGCGTTTCGTAAACCTCGTCACTGGGAAGACAAAGGCGGCCCGGCGTGATTACTGGCCACACACCCCCTCGGTGTGCCGTGCCGACCTTCGTAGGTACTCGTTAACAGCGCTTGTCCCAACAAGTTCGCTAGTACTCTAGGGAGGAGGTGACTTTGTGTGGCTGGGTGCGTTTGCGGGCGCGTTAAGTGGGTGGATGTTAATGACACGCACGCAGTACGATGGTGATTGTTTTAACACAGTGGTGATGACTGACGCATCGAAACAGTCCCGTAGACCCGAGTAAGCAACCACGGGTGGAATGGAACAACGAGGGACATTAACGCCGCCACGGTGTCCGCAAGACTGATAAAGAGTGTTTTACCGTTTGAGTCGTAAATATTTGATGCGGTTTTGCGATCTTTCATCTGTCAGGCGTAGCGAAGGGCGATAATTATGCCGCTGTTTGTAAGACGAGAGACCGGACCTTGGCTGAAAGGGAGAAACGCGACGCCGCTGCTTCTGCGCAAGTGTCCCTGTGCTTTTAGCAACTGGTGCCAAGGGACACAGACGGTAGAGGCATTGGCCGTGAAGAATCGGTTCCTCGGTGCTGGGTGGGTAACCACGTCGAGATGATGGGACTCCAGTCCATTGTATGGGACCCGGGCAATTTAGACAGCAGGACCGTTATCATAGGCAGTATGCGTTTGGACTGTGGGGTGGGGGAAGGGAACCGGAGTACCCGGCGACACCCCACGCGGACACGGGACGAGAACAGGCAAACGCCACACGGACAGGCGGCACCCAAGTCGGATATAAAAACAGGGGGACCGTCTTGCTGTTGGGCAGCAGCGCTGCCCGCTATGCCGAGTGATATCGCCTGTGTAATCATCATGCTGGCCGTGATAACTCTTTGGCCCTCGAATATCTCCGCAAACACGAGGCGACTGCGGCCGTCTCTGCTGCAATAATAGGCAGCGATCTTATAATTGAACTGTCTTGACGTTGTTGTTGACATGCCGTTCTCTCCACGGCTCGGATTTGTACAGAAATAAAACCCAAAAATATGTTGCTGATTTTCCGTTCTATGTCCTTGTTGGCGTGCCGTAGCTCTCCACAGCCCTGTGCAGCGCTTTGTGACCCTCGGGTGAAAGGCGCTCTATAAATGCAATTATTATAATTATTATAATCCACATCCGATCCAAACTTCCACCTCGGTGTTAAAGCTCAAACGTCTCGGTTCACGCATCCCCCCCCCGCCCCCTCCCCCCGTCCCTTGCCTCGCCCACGCCCGTCCGCTGTGTCCGCAGTTTTGACCACGAGCAGAGCGGCCGCCTGGAGGAGCAGATCCGTCTCTCGGATCTTCTCCAGCTGCAGCTCACCTTCTCCCGCCACCACTCGTCCCACCGCTCGGACGGGGAGGATGACGAAGCGTCGGAGGCGGAGGACGGCTCGAAGGGGAGCCAGGAAAGTCGAGGTTTACTGCGAGCGATTGCTCTCATCTCAATGTCAGGAACCGCTTAGTCCTGTGCAGGGTCGTGGCGAGCCGGAGCCTGTCCCGGCAGACACAGGGCGCAAGGCAGGGATATGCTCACGATGGGACGCCAGTCCATCACCCGGCACTGCGGGCAATTTAGTCTGCGAGTCAATTAACCTATGCCGCAGCATGTTTTTGGACTGTGGGAGGAAACCGGAGTTCCCCGCGAAAACCCACGTGGACACGGGGAGAACATGCACATTCAACACAGAAAGGCACCCGAGCCGAGATTACCCACTGGGCAACCGTGCTGCCCGTGATTAATTAGTATTGTTATTATCATCGTTATTATTACGTTTGTAATAATGTAGGTTTGTCACGGCTCAACGCATGACGATTGCTTCGAAAAGCTGCTCTCTCGGGACAGCCGCGTCGATCGCTCCCTCTCTCCCTCCATCGCATCCTCAGGCGCCTGAGGATGCCTCTAGCGTGTGAGGCGAAACGTCGCGATGGAGGGAGAAGACGAAGCGATCGACGCGGCTGTCCCGAGAGAGCAGCTTTTCGAAGCAGTCATCTTATTACGTTTGTTTTATTAATTATTATTAATTATTATTTATCAGAAGCATCCGTACCCTTACATCATTGCACAAGCGTAGCGAGGAATCCACAGAGAGGCGATGGGAAGGCAGCTATGCAGTCAGCCGGCGCCAACACCTGGCAGACACCACGTTCCGAACATTGATATTTATCGGTCAATTAATTAAGTGTTTTTGTTTTGAGAGGAAACCGTAAAAACCGGAGAAAACACAAATTCCACACAGAAATGTGCCCCGGGTGGGAATAGAACCGCCTCACGCAGCACATTTTGTCTGCGATGTTCAGATGTTACTAATAATTCTGAGTCTCAATTCTTGCTGCCAGGAGGGTCCTGGTTGATGTTTTTCTTTGTAAAATACCGGTGTTTGTTTTCGTAATTTGAATTTTTGACCAAAAAACATTTACATTATACGTGTTTGCGTTGTTGGTTATCAGACAAAGTGAGAATGCATAGGAAATGCATACCGAACAGGGGGAGAACATACAAAGGTCACATTGGTTGGCAGAGGATCCGTGGGTGTATTGGAGCAGAATTTTCCGGAAGGATACCCTTTCTGATGATAACCTCCGTTACTCGGAGAGTCTTCGGATCCTTAGCTGTCTGGAAACTTCTCCCCCAGACCTGTTCACCAAGTGAGACTCACGCAGGAGTGCTGGACCCCAGACCTGTTCACGACGGGAGATCCCAGCAGGAGAACTGGACTGCAGCTGACATTATTTGAACAGGACCACCCCTCCACCACGATAACAATGATAACAATACTTGCACTTCTAGAGCGCTTTACACCCGAGGGTCACAAAGCGCTGCACAGAGCTGTGACGAGAACGGCATGCAAGCAACAGCGGCATTAGAACGGCAAATCAACAAAATGTATTTTTTGAAAAGCGTTATACCCCTCTAATATAATATATAAACAAATTAACAGCATATTAACAATAACAGTTTAAAATTATTATAATAAAGACAAATAACTCCCGTGTAGCCTCAACAGACTGCAGGGTCAAGCACCGTTAGCAGCAGCGCCCAGATGACAATAGACTCCGAACTCATCGTGATGACAATAGACTCCGAACTCATCGTGATGACAATAGACTCCGAACTCATCGTGATGACAATAGACTCCGAACGCATCGAGATCCGTTTCGTGCCCGAGGCAACGACGAACACCACCTGTCACACAACGTGAAGTCACACACGGCGCACGCCCTCTTGCTCTGTGCAGCGCTTTGTGACCCTCGAGTGGAAAGCGCAATTATTATTATTATAACGTTATTAAATGACGACATTCAGCAGGGACAGCAGCGCGAGCTCCCGCGGCGCAAGCAGCGGCGCTCCGCTCGCCCTGCGGGCGCCATGAACCGGGCGGAGTTCCGCGAGACCCTGCGGGCGCTGCTGGGCTCGGAACGTTGGGCCGAGCAGATGGACGGGCTCTTCGACAAGGTGCGCAGCGCTTCCTCACCCCGCTTTAGGTTTTCACGCGAAGGCTTTCGCGACCAATGTCATGCGCAGTGAAGTACGTTTGGGGTTTGTTCGACGGCACGCTGGTGCGTTAGAGAGAGCGGCACGCCGGTGTGTTAGAGAGAGCGGCACGCCGGTGTGTTAGAGAGAGCAACACGCCGGTGTGTTAGAGAGAGCAACACGCCGGTGTGTTAGAGAGAGCAGCACACCGGTGTGTTAGAGAGAGCAACACACCGGTGTGTTAGAGAGAGCAGCACACCGGTGTGTTAGAGAGAGCAACACGCCGGTGCGTTAGAGAGCGGCACGTCGGTGAGTGTGCGCTCGGGGGTGCCTCCGGTGGACCTTCGTGCATGCGCGTGCAGGTGGACACGTCTGGCGACGGCTACGTGGACTGGAGCGAGTTCTGCACGTACATGCTCTTGCAGTACCGCGAGCGGGACTTTGCTGCGCGCGCGCGCCTCGAGGCGCCGTTCCCGCACACGGCGCCCAGCATCCGCCACTGCACGCACAACAAGGTGCGCCGAGCGAATCGCTCTCGAGAAACGCTCCCCTCTCTCCCTCTCTCTCTCTCTCAGGGATGGCCGTGTCGAGCCGCTCGCTCCTCTCTCGCTCGCGAGGGTCGTAGGGTCACGGGCGTGGACGGATTGGGTTGTCCAGGATTGGCCGGGAGTGCTACCGGAATCGGTATCGATGCACCCCCCCCCCCTAAATTCACGATGGGATTAGGACAATTAATGACGTCACGTTATGTTGCATGGGGGGAAAAATCTCGTGGAAGAGCGTCGATCACAACTGGAATCCCTAGCAGAGACTGAAGGCAGTCCTAGATAGCGGTTGATCTGGTACCTTGACAAGATCGGTGTGAGGTGAGGAGGTGGTGAGGATACCTTTCTGCAGATTCAAACTTTCCAAACAGGACCCCCCTGTTAATAAGAACATTAGATAAACATTCAGGGCGGCGCGGTGGCCCAGTGGTTAGCGCTGACGCCTCACAGCAAGAAGGTCCCGGGTTCGAATCTCTCGGCTCGGGTGCCTTTCTGTGTGGAGTTTGCATGCTCTCCCCGTGTCCGCGTGAGTTTTCGCCGGGTACTCCGGTTTCCTTCCACAGTCCAAAAGCATGCTCCTGGATAGGTTGATTGGCTCGCAGACTAAAATTGTCCCGCAATGTCCGGCGATGGACTGGCGTCCCGTCGTCGGGTGTATTCCTGCCTTACGCCCTGTGTTTCCGGGATAGGCTCCGGCTCACCGTGACCCTATATAGGATTAAGCGGTTTCAGATAATGAGATTCTATGGTTTGTATTCAACCGCCACCCTGTCTCCGTGCTCATCACTTACGATTCGACGCTGTGTGCCTAAGCCACGGAACCCTCAGGTAAGGTCGAGTTTTCTCCGGGTTCTCCGGTTTCCTCTTACTTGACGTGACGCCACGAAATCGCGACTGCTTCCAAGTCGTCGGCGCGTCAGTGGGATTTGGTCGGATGGGAGAGCCTTGTGATTGGTTGCCTTCTCCGGTAAGCAAAGCTGTACTGCGTTCACAGCACAGCCATGTCTCGCTAGGCAACAGAACAGTACCTGGCCCCTTGCATTTTCACCTGGTTTAAAGAAAAATACGTGACCCCAACTTGATCTGACCTCATGGTTGAGTGGGCGACTGCTGAGGATGGGCTGCCTAATGGAACGGCTGAGTCCAATTTTACGCGGTCGCTCATGGGTCACGCGTTAGTCGCCGGTGACGGTTGCCGGCAACGGCGGTCGCCCAGAAAGAAGTTGCCCCCGTGGGTCTGCCTGCGGCAGGCCGGCGGTGATGTCGCGCTAAGAGAACGCGACCGTCGCGGCGTGCGCGCCGCGCTGCACGCAAATCTCCCGGTTGCGCGCAGCACGGGCTCACGTGTAAAGGTGCGTTGCGATTGTGCGGTGCAGCAAGAGGTGTGCACGCGTCTGCTGACGCTGAGCACGCCTCCGCCCCTGCGCTTCGTGTCGGTGAGCAAGGAGGGCGTGCTCACCGTGTGGGATCGCCACCTGCGCCTCCAGCGCTCCTTCCAGGTGAGGAGCTCCTCCTCCTCCTCCTCGTCGTCGTCGTCGCGAGCAAGCAGGCCGCCCCGATTCATGTTTGCTCTCATCTCATCTCATTGTCAGACACCGTACGGGGTCGCGGTTAGCCGGAGCCTATCCCGGCAGACACAGGGCGCAAGGCAGGGATATACCCACGATGGGACGCCAGTCCATCATCGGGCACTGCGGGCAATTTAGTCTGCGAGCCAATTAACCTATGCGGCAGCATGCTATTTTGACTGTGGCAGGAAACCAGTGTGCCCGGCGAAAACCCACGCGTACACGGGGAGAACATGCAAACTCCCACACAGAAAAGCACCCGAGCCGAGATTCGAATCTGGGACCTTTTTGCTGTGAGGCGACAGCGCTAACCACTGGGCCACCGTGCCGCCCTTAATACTTCCTGTAACGTAATATTTGTTCATCGTTAGCACGTGGTTAATTCCTTTTAGGAACACGATGAGCTTATCCTTGTAGACACAGCGTGCCAGTATGGCTGTAGCCAGGATGGGATGCCGATCCATCGCAGGGCAGCTGAGCCAATTTAGTCAGGCAATTAGCCTAGGCAGCATGTCTTTAGGCTGTGCCATGAAACCAGAATGCCGGCGAAAGCCCACGTCGAAACGGGGAGAACACGCAAACTGCACATAGAATGGCACCCGAGTGGGACATCACACTCACGACCTTCTTGCAGCACCACAGAGACAGCTGTCACGTGCCGAGTCACGTGGTGGCACACAGAGACAGCTGTCACGTGCCGAGTCACGTGGTGGCACACAGAGACAGCTGTCACTCTGGATGCTGTACGCAAAGGCAGTTCCCGACATGTCAACGTTGCCCGAGTTATGAACGGCCGTACTTACGAATGAGCTCCAGTAAAATACTCTTAATTGCAGTGCATGGTCTACTGCGCGCTGTACTGTGCAGACTCTACGCTAGTGCAAGTAATGTCCGAATCATGAAAGAATCGACTACGTGACTGCTTCGTACGCAGTCAAACATTGAACAATTTGGTTTTTTCTCACTTGGGGGAACAAATCGTTGCGAAGGGAACCTGTCCATGACCAGGCGACCGCCTGCACACCGGTCACCGCTCGTGAAGCGCTCTGAGTAGCCGTGGAGGACGGCGGCGCCAGCGAGCGTCGACGAGCGTCCCGCGGGAGACGCGCGCCGTGCGTAACGAGCGTCGTGCGTGACGCGAGCCGTGCGTGATGAGCGTCGAGTGTGATGAGCGTCGAGTGTGATGAGCGCCGTGCGTAACGAGCGCCGTGCGTGATGAGCACCGTGCGTGACGAGCGTCGTGAGTAACGAGCGTCGTGAGTAACGAGCGT